>BHFT01024629.1:0-10559 GCA_004320025.1 Laticauda laticaudata
AGCAAAGCCAGCCCATAATCACCTTTGAGCAAATAGATGTACCCGATGTACTGCACCAAAATAATAGTGCGTTCCCCTGGTGAATTTTCAGAGGAAGCGTCATTAGGTAATGAGGTAGGAGTGTACCATAGAGAAAACTATCTACTAGTTTTTGGAGAATTGTCATTTCCACCAGTGAAGGAATCGCAGGGAGATCAGTATCTAGAATTTTGCCAACAGGAAGATCAATTATGGAGATGTCTGTAATGAGGCTTGCTGGTTAAATTGAGCATCTTTCACACATTTTGCCTGGCAATTAAAACTTCTCAAGATCCTATGGCCATGGTAGTTTGAAGGCTCACTTGTCAATACAGCGTAGTCCTTGAATTACGACCTATAATTAAGGACTAGAAATTTGATTTGCTAGCAGGCCAATTGTTAAAATTTTAAATTTAACAATTTGTTAAAATTGTTTAAAATTGAGTCACTGCCCCAATTTTACAGCATCTAAAAACTATTTGATATACCATCTTAATCATGATTTCTACACCATAAAAAATAGGAAAATATGTCTACTAGGAGAGCATATAAGGAAAAGGAAGGACACAGCTAACAGAGCTTTCCTAAAAGGGGGGGGGGGAAAAAAAGGAAATTTTTTTTTAAAAAGGGAAATTTAAATTTGAATTTTTTTATCCCCTTTAAGTTGGCCCCCCAAAACCCCCCCCAATATTTATGCACCACTGTGGAAATGCTTGTATTGGAATCAGTGGCAGCCACTTTTACATTATTCTGAGGTCTGAGTTAAAATACCTGTGTATGACTAAACCATACATATTTTGTGTTGTGGGCATTATGAAAATCAGTTGGATGTCTAGAGAAATATCGCGTATTGCCATTCAGCTTAGCAATAAACTTAAGCCCATGTCACACTGCAACCAACGGATAGGAAAGAGGATGTAAAATGGAGAGAAACAACTTGCCATCCGTTGGTTGACGCGATCCATCCATTCTGACATCACTGCGTTCCGTTTTTCATCTTTCTCTATCCGTCCCAGCATCCGTCGACTGAGGTCCATCCGCTCAAAAAAGGTTTTGAGCTGCCTCAAACTTTTTGAGCGCTGAAAATGTATAAACGCGTCCGTTCTGCAATCCACAACGCAATTTACAGGTCGAGAACCATCTGTTCTACATCCGTCGTCATTTCTGTTACGCATCCGCTATAGTGCGCGTGTGATCCGCATTGTAAAACGGAAAAAAACGTCGCAGAGGGACCTATCTTGGCATATTAAGGATATCTAGAGGATGCCTAGAGGATGCCAAAAGGACACCAAGTGGAGAAAACCTATATTGCCTATAAAAAGGGGGAGGAACCCACCTGCATCTCACTTTTCAGTCCAGCCAGCCCCTTCTGTGGCAGACCTCTGCAGCCTTCATCTGGCTCTTGCTCTTCCACAGCATCCATTGTGATGTCCACCATGGATCGTAACACACTCCTTTTGGTAGCCACCATCGTTCTGCAACAGTGCGAAGCCCATCTACACTCTTTCAAACTGTTCTTTACAGGAAGAAAAGGAGGTGTCCAAGAAGTGTCTGGGTCCGAAGATGGATCGGCGAAGAAGAGCAGATTACGGACTGCTACAACAAAGCTGATGGTGGAGCTTGAGGAAACGAAAGAACTCTCGTGCTTCTAGAACTTCATGAGGGCATGCCTTCCAGGCCAATGTTTTGATGAATTGTGGAGCGGGCTGGAGCACCCCAGGTTGACCAGGCAAACACCAACTTCTGGTCCAGCCTGGACCCTGGGCTCAAGGTGCACTGACTCGCACCACCTGGCCTCAGGACCACCTACAGCGAGCATGCAGTACGCGCTGGAGGGTGCCACAACAACACCATCAGCATGTGGTCAGAGAAGCTGGTGTGCAGGCATCATCGAAGAATACCTGGAGGAGCTCCTCCAGTGCCCCTCCATGCAAGAAAAGGTGGAAGAAAGTTGCAGAGCAGTGTATCAGAGGGTGGAACTTCCCCCCCACTAACCGTTGAGCCATTAGATGGCAAGCACGTGGCCTGCAAAGCACCAGCCAAGTCGTGGCGTCACTTATTTCAAACTACAAGGGTCTTATTCACTCATCCTCTTCGCCAATGTCGATGCTGACTACAAGTTCATGTACATCGATGCTTCAGCAACGGGTTCATGTTCAGCATTGCCAGGTATACACGCCATGCACCTCAAGGAGGGGCTGGAATGCAACCTTCATTCATTAGGGCGATTCCCAGATCCAGACCCCCCCGCCCAACGACACTGCAAGATATGCCCAAACTTCATCTGGGGGATGACGCCTTCTCCCTCAGAACCTACCTCATTGAAGCCCTAACACTTCCAGACTCCTTCACCCGTGAAGAGAGGCGAATCTTCAAACTACAGGCCTGTCCAGGGCAAGGCGGTAGTGGAGAACGTCTTTGGCATCCTGGCCAACAAGGTTCAGCGGTATTTCTCACCACCATTGCAAGCCATCACCCACAGACATGCGGAGGATCGTGGAAGCTTTGCTGCATTCCTGCCACAATTCTCATGTGCGCCCCACTTACCCAGTGTGCAGAATAGGGCTTGTGGACCTTCCAACAAGGCAATTGGACATGGAGCCTGGCGGAATGGAGCAAGGCGAAAACCTGTAGACACTAAGGGATGTGCAAGGCCCCAACAGAGCTTTCACGTGAAGGGATGAAGCAGCGCAACCTTCCTGAGACCCACTGGTGCAACTCCCCAGCTGGAGCATGTGGAATGGCAAAGACAGGATTGATAGATGATGAATGGATGCTTCCTTGAGCCTGTCGCATACACTGCATGTGAGATTGTTGCCATGTATGTTGACCTGGCCCTACAATAACAGGCATTTATAAAGAGTTGTATTTATGTTGACATGTGTGGGATGAAATGATTAACATTATTATTGATAATAAAAGGTCCATTATGCTGTGGCATCGGGAGGGGTGGACCATAGAGTCCCACTATGCTTGCACTGGAGGTTTAATCTATCCCCACAGCTATTACCCATCCCAAAGGTATCCTGCCCATCCCACAGCTATTACCCATCCCAAAGGTATTCCCTGCCCATCCCACACTATCCTTACCCATCCCACAAGCATGCAAAGGCTTTAAACCATTTCTAAAAGTTTCCACCAAGACTTTATTTAATAAAATAAATGAAGAAGTGTGTGAAGCAAGATAATCTTTTTTAATAACAAGCTGTAAAAGAAAAAATACCCAAGTCAAGTGTCCAACAATAAAGTCTACAGGTAGCCACCCAGTCTCTGGCACTCTTCTTGGTCACTCAGAGAGGCGTGCCCATTCTCAGGGCGTTGAAGGGTTCCAGGTGCTGTGGAAAGGTGGCTGCCTGCGAGTGCTTGGTCTAAGCGCCAATTGGGGTGCCTGGCCCCGATGGAGGACAACAGGGGACGGTGTGTGGAGGAAGCTCTCAGACAGCTGCTCAGCCCCGTGATGTGAGACCCCTTCCTCTATGACATGGGGTGTTCAGCCCCAATACCGATGACAGATGTACTGAGGCCAGGCTGGCTGTGGGGGGTGGAGGAAGGGAAGCCAGTGTAGGCGGGGGCTGTCTGGTCTGCAGCTGCGGTGAGGACTGGCGTCGGCTTGGCATTCGTGTTGGCGTGGCTGGCATCGGTGGCGTGCTGGCATCGGGTGGCGTGGCTGGCATCATCGTGGCGTGCTAGGCATCAGTGCGAATCAGTGCACTGTGGCATCCGATGTACCTTTGCCTTGGACTGGGAAAAGGGTCTGCCTGTAGCTGCTGGACCTCCTGGTTAGCCGTGCCTTGGCAGGGTAGGGCCTGTGTGAAGCCTTTGAAGGCAGTGACATCACCTGGGGTGGAGGAGGCAGGCCTTGACTGGGGTGGAGCAGGTTCATCTGGTCTGGAGGGTTTTGAAGAAGATCAGTGCTCCTGTCCTTCACCAACCTGCGTACCTGGGTTCCGACATGTTCATGAGGGGTCTGCTGTTGACATAGGTGAGTGAAGGCTTTCGGTTGGAGGATGGCGGCTCAAGTGCTGGACCAGCTAGAGAGAGATCTATGCTGCTCCTGATGGTGTCTCTTATCTCCAGCAGGGACAGTGTGGCTCTGTCCTCCGGTTTGCCTCTCTCCTTTCTGTGGAGTGGAAGCTGGGGGTGGATGTGGTTTGGGCTGTGTGGAAGTGCCGTTTCTCCTTTCTCCCACTGCAGCAGGGGGTCCTCCACGCGCTCGCCATGGTTAGTACAGGCTGTCGGGGGGGTCTCCGTCGTGAGTACACTCCACAGATACCATGCCTGGACACAGGGATGTGACTCTCTGCCAGAGAGGACTGGCTCTCAGCAGGGCTGCCCTGAGAGAGAGGGTTGTGGAGGGCTGCTCCTCGTGGCAGATCTCACCCTCCAAGAAAGCTGTACTTGGCCCATTCACGTAGTTCTCTGTCTGTCAGCTTGGACGCGGCCTGTCCAGATTTCTTGAGCGCTGCACTTCCCGTACCAGTGTGTGCATGTGCTATCCACCACGAGGAGGCCACCTCCGAAAGTTGCTAGCCCAGGCTCTCCACCTTTCTTCTCCAAGCAGCCTGCTTCCTTGGTATCTCGATAGAGCTGTGGTCCCTTCTGCCATAGATACTCGGTTTCTCCCTCAGCCACTCCAGCACCTTCTCATGTTCCTCTTCTTATGTTGTATTGCCTTCTTCCCGGTTCACTTGTACTGCCTCTTCCTCCCTTTGGCAGGGCCATATGGGCCCTCATACAGATGGGCTTCGAGGTTGAGGGGCTGCTCCTCCACAGCAGCAGCAGCAGCAACAACAACAGTAGCAGCAAAAGCAGCGAGGGGGATAGGAGCGACCAGCAGGAACCACAGCAAGCACCAGCAGGAGCACAGCAGGACCAGAGCACCAGCAGGACCAAGCAGGACGAGGAGCGTGCCAGCAGAGTAAGGCACCAGCAGAAGCACCAGCACCAGGAGCAGTGCCAGCAGAGTAAGCACCAGCAGAAGCACCACCACCAGAAAGCAGCACCAGCAGATAAGCACCACCTCCAGAAGCATGCATCAGCAGAAGCACCAGCACCAGAAGATCGAGCCCAGGCAGCAGAAGCCCAGCAGAAGCAGAGTCAGGCCCAGGCGGAGTGAGGGTGGCCCTGGTCATCTGCCAGGGGCTGCAGCAGATGGCAGAGGCTTCCGTTCTTCCCCATGGTTGTTGGGTTGCTGGCTGGCCAAAGCTGTGTCTGAAGCAGCTCTTTTCCTCTGAATGGTGACCTGCTTGGGAGCTGGCTTCCCTTTATATCCGCCGGGGCTGACGCAATGCATCCTCCCCGCATGCGCAGTGAACGCTGGCTTCGCTTAGGTATCCACTAGGGCTTCTGCTCTGCCATCCGCGTCATCGCTGTTTGCATCCGCTTCATCAATGCTCGGCGGTCCGCTCTGCATCTGCTCTTTCCGTTCCGTGTGCCGCTTTGCTGCTGCTCCCCCGGAAGCCTTGCGGATGTGCCATCCGCCTCCCATCCCTTCCATCCGCTAGGCTTCCTGGAGCACCCGCTTTCCATCCGCCCTTACATTGCTCCCCCGGTCCGTTCCTTTCCATGTTGTCCCTCTGGTTATGCAAATTTGCGGTGGCACTTTTGAGAGCGTATAACAACGGGATGGAACATTTTTCTCGTCCGCTGTGTCCTTTTTACAAACGTTTTGCATCCGTCGGCCAGTGTGGCAGGGCCTTTAGATGAAATGTGTGACAATTGTGGCTATGGCTTAATCAAAACAAGGGGCATAGCCCAAAATAACCATTTTCTCTTTTTTATTTTCTCTGTTTGAAGCATTCTCTTTTATCCTTCTACTTTAGTGACTGAAGGCTTACACAAATAGATCTTGACAAAAGCTGGTTTGTAGAGGCCTTCTGAAATTAAGTTGAGGGAAGCTTACTGTAGACAGTAATGAACTATTTAGATCAACAATTTGATTTGGTATGAAGCAGCTTCTTATTAGTTTGCATAGGCTGAAAGGAATCTTTGAATAGTAACCAGAAGATTATATGATCACTTGCCAATAGTTTGCTTATAACACATGTGCTCATCATTGCTTTAACATCTCTGCCTCCATGCACTATACCCAAGACTCTTGAGACATTCAGTTTGTAATCATAGGATTACCTTTTGCCAGCTCATTCAGTGCTTTGGAGTTGTCTCTTCTTTCTTAGTATTGTCCACATTTGAGAAGCTACATGAAAACTACTGTGATCACTAAAACATTTTCAGATACAAAGTTCAAAGACTGAGTAACAAGCCCAAGATAACAGGGCAGAAAACATCCCGATTTTTATAAAACCGAACCCTTGAACGCATGCCCTTGCAGTAATCCTTTCCTTCATCACGGCAGATATCTCTGTCTATCAATCACATGGCTTTATATAGCAGCTGAAATGCTGCACATTTGATGAAAGAGGTAACAAATTGTCTACAGCACATTAGAAGTATATTTTTTTCTTCAGGCAAGTTGCTAGTCAATTAGGAATTGATTTATAATTACTGCAAGCTTCAAAAGTACTTATATTAAACTGTTATTTGTTATTAACATTGTTAATCTCCTGAAGAATAAACTAAGGGTACAATTATTTCACTGTCCAAAAATGAGTTGAAAAAATAGCAGTTCTGTATGAAACAGTTTTAAAACCGTTTAATATTCAGAAGATAGAACATTTGTTGATCAGTTTGGGCTGATAGAGAAAAACCCTTCAATGGGATATAAAATATCAATATTGAATTAAGGAAAAACACTGGGAAGGCACATAGAGGTCTGTCAGTACAGAATGAAATAAACTGATTTGTCTATCTGCTTTCTTATGATTTTAATTGGAACTCCTGTATTCAAATCATACAGTTTGAACACAGGAGTTCCAGTTAAAATCATAAGAAAGCAGACAAATCTGTTCAGTTCATTCTGTACTGACAGACCTCTACGTGTGCTTATTTAAACAATTCTTTTTTTTCTCTTTTCCTAGTTTTGTAAAAAAAGAAATCAGCATAAAAATTTCAATTCAGTTGTATTTTGAACATGGGGTATTTACTGGTGTTGAATCAAGCATTGCTATGAGGGTAGATATTAATTAGATGCCTATACTAGTTACCTTGGAAGTGATATATAACATTTTGAACTGCTGAGCAGCTAAAAGCAAGAGTGTGTGTGTGTGTGTGTGTGTGTGAGAGAGAGAGAGAGAGAGAGAGAGAGGCTNCTAAAAGAAAGAGTGTGTGTGTGTGTGTGTGTGTGTGAGAGAGAGAGAGAGAGAGAGAGAGAGGCTAATGAATTAACTGAAGTTGAAAGAGGCCTAATGCATTTATCATCTTCATGCTTTTGCAGAATATTTAAAAAGTCTCTGTTCAGACTCTCTTAAGCTTTCCAATTTGGAGACCCATGATGGCAGATTCCAGTGGATGAAGACACATTACAGTTGATAGTCTCCAGATCTGCTTGGAAGTTGCAGAAGGGCCTCTTGGTGGCTAGGCTGACTGTGATGCAAAACTCTCTGTCTCTAGAAGTCAGCCATTCCTGGATTTCTTTGGGGGGGGGGGGGGGGGGGAATCTACCCACATTTCACAGAAAGCAATCCAGGTCCTTAAAGTCTACTGAACCACATAGTTAAGCACTTTGTACTTCGTTGTAAAACATTCTTGCTCTGTTGAAAGTCAATGATATTAAACCAATGGCCTTGGATTAAACAGCTACAAATTTGTCTATTTATGACATAAGGGGAATTCATTCCTGATATGCTGATCCTGGCCTCCAGATATAGGCTTTGGATAAAGGAAGGCCATTTTTATAGAAAATTAAATATTGCTGAAGCAAGTAAAAGATTGTGATTTGCCAAGTTTTTTTATACTGGCACTAGGCACAGAGTATTTTTGGACATGCATAAATGGATTTATATAGAATTCCTCACTTGTTGTTCAGACAAAAATATTTGAGTCTGAAAACACTGTTTGGCCTTTCGTGTTATTTATAGCTCATCCGACCAGTTCAGTTCCCTTAGAACTAAAGAAGCTTCTTAAATGAGAAGCTAAATGTTTCCATGGGTTTGGGAAAGCTCATTCCATCCTTTGCCAGTCTAGATCCCAATTCACATACAGATATATTATCTCATAAGCTTTTGTGGGTCTCAGACCATGTCATCTAATCCATGGAATATTTTCTTGAGAAAGAAGTATTGTGTTTTATTTACATGCAGCTTTCCATAATGTATATAAAATTTTGTAATGTTCTTCATTTTATTCAGACCAGATTCACACAACACATGTGTTGCTGAATCAGTCCATTAATGTAGTTTAATTGTGCCAAACCATAAAAACCTAATCGGGATTAATACAATGTGCAAACATGACTGCTAGTTTATAAAGATCTGGTCTGCTAATTATTCCATTAACACAAGACGATACATGGAATCTTAAACGAACCAAACTAGCATATTTGTACAATGTTCTAAGTCTAAGCCATAAAAACCTAATCAAGACTAATATATTGTGCAAACACAACTGCTAGATTGTAAGGACCTGGTTTGGTATGCAAATATAGCTCAGTATTTTGTCAATTTATATTCCTTAACTATTCCACACAGGATCTTTCTAATTAGGTTAGGTTAAGGGGGAAATCCTTTACTTGTATTCACATGATAAGAATAAAGTGGGTACTGTATTTTCATTAAAGAGATATTAAACATTCCTGAAATGTAGTCATCACAAAAAAGATTTTAAAATGATGTATTATAAATAAATACCGTATGATAAAAATAGCCTACTTTGTTAGGTAAATATATTTGGAAAAGTCATGCAAATTAAGTGAATATCAGTGGAAAGAACTGTTATATTTAGATTTTAATATGTTCCTCACATATTCTACAGCTTTAATAGGAGCCTGTGATAAACATTGGTAACAGTAGTTGTATCGGCAACCATGTCCTTCAACAGGATGGAGAGGTAGTTCTAACTATTGTCAAGCTGTCTCTTTTGCATCAATGTTTGCGCATTTAGAAAAGGTGGCTTGTTATCTCATTGTTCTGTATGAAAATAGTTTACTCCAAATTCGCTAATCTGATTGGCTAAGAAAGCCAGCATAGGGATTGGTTCACTAGGAACCAATCCAAAAGAACCGCCAAAAGGCGGTTAAATCAAACCAATGAAAATCAAATCAAACCAATCAAACCGGCTACAAGCCGGCAGGCAAGCCGTATATAAAGGCTGCCGCAGCTAGAGCCAAACTGTTCCGTTTATCTTTACTGTTGCAAATAAAGACTTTTACTGTTGGAACCCGGTCTACCTCGCATTTTTGCGGACGGAACACTCATCATCTTGACATATCTAAATAAATAAGCATTTAAATAAATTAGTTCATTTATTTCAGACTTTAAATGTCCCATAATAATTATATGTAATGACCTTAGTTGCAAATTAAATTGCTCAAAATCTTGTTCAACTTGGTTCACTTTTAGCTATCCATCTTCAACAATGAAGAGACGAAAGTGATAGATAGCTTCTGCTTTTTAGAATAAATAGTAAGGGCACAAGCAGTCACAAAATATGTTTCATACCAGCATTTTGTAGAACAGCCAGGAAGACCTTGGAAAAGATGCTGTGAGATCAGAATACAGAGGCAATATTATTTTCTGAAACACCCTATGGAAATGAAAGATAGACTTTGAAGAAGCAGCACAGAAAAATTATCAATGTTTTTGAAATATGGTATTGGCAAAGATTCCTGAGAATACCACAAATAAACAAAAACACAGGCAAATAGATTATGGAAGAAATCGACTCAGATTTTTCACTCAAAGCACAAATGCTGACGCTCAAATCAACCTACTTAGACAAATTGTGTGAAGAAGTCTGTAATGCTGGAAAAATTATAAGGTAAAGAGAAGGTTGATGGACTCAGTTACAATCAATTACAGCTTTAATGCTGGCATTAAATCGCAACAGCCCCATTTTAATATTCTGAAAGGGTTTCAAGACCTGGTTGTGTGATTGGACCTGGTAAACCAGTGGAACCAGAGACTTGGCTAGATGGCTCCACTGTTGAGGGGGGCATTTTTTTATTCACTTGGATTGTATTTTGGGTTATTTTGGGGTTTGGGGGATATTTATTACTCTGTTTTTTATATAAGCACCTCGGTGGTGCACTGGTTAAAGTGCAGTACTGCAGGCTACTTCTGCTAACTGCCAGCTGACTGCAATTTGGCAGTTCGAATCTCCCCAGGCTCAAGATTGATGCAGCCTTCCATTCTTCTGAGGTGGGTAAAATGAAGACCCAAATTGTTGGGGGCAATAGAGTGACTCTGTAAGCCACTTAGAGAGAGCTGTAAAGCACTGTAAAGTGGTATATGTCTAAGTGCTATCGATATTTGGATTTTATTTCTACACACACACACACACACACACTACTGTTGTGCATCACCCAGAGTCACAGTTCATGAAATTTGCAGCATACATAAATGTGAGAAATAAATAAAAATTACCGTATATACTCGCATGTAAGCCGATCTCGCATATAAGCCGACCCTTTAAAAACTGCCCCAAAA
>BHFT01024629.1:10566-27026 GCA_004320025.1 Laticauda laticaudata
CGCAATGAGAGCCAAGACTCTCATCGCCTTCGCGGGCAGCAGCTTCGCGCAATGAGAGCCAAGACTCTCATCGCGCGAAGCCGCTGCCCGTGAAGGTGATGAGAGTCTTGGCTCTCATCGCACGAAGTCGGGCAGCCAGATTTATTCGCGTATAAGCCGACCCCCAAATTTGGGGGAAAAAAAAAGCGTTCTAAAGTCGGCTTATGTGCGAGTATATACGGTAATAAATAAACAGCTGCAGTGCAGGACTTCCAAAGCTCCAAAACTCCAAAGATCTTGGGCTGAACATTGGAATCAGAGCCACTTTCCCTGAGAGTGGGTTGCCCTGTCTCCTTCATTTTTCTCCCTGGCTGTCACCATTGAATTTTCAGCTTTAACTCCGACTGTACTTGCATTTGAATGTCTTTTCAAGGAAACTTCAGAATTTTCTTTTCTGCAACTATTTTTATAAATAATGAGGTTGGCCATTCTGAGAGGCAGGCTGGCCAGCAGGCGATAAATAGTTAATGGAACAAAATAAAATTTAAGAAGGATTTTTTTTCTCAGATAATAAAAGACATTTAATAACTCTGGATGCTTTTGCTCGTGACAATTCCATAGCTGTGATCTGCAGCCCCCCAGGGGCTTGGCACACAGAACTGTACTTGGCAGGCTTCCCTGTAGATTCACCAAATCTGAGTCAGCCATGGTCAGCTGCAGGCCTGCATAGTTTTAGCAATTCATGTTAAAGTCAAGACCCTTGAAAAGAAGGGAGATGACTGGTTTGGGCATGTGGGAGTTTCCCCATCATTCTGGGAAAATGTGTGTGTGTGTGTGTGTGTGTATCTTTGACTTAAAATAGACCATTCAGAAGATTGAAGTTAGATATAATTTCAGAGTATGTTTAGTTCTCAATTTACCTGTTAGTCTCTATCAATATACTTGTTTCCAAAATAAATTTGATGTCAGAAATGGGATAGAAAACTGGAAGAACATATTGATTTTGTAGGACAGCGCCACTGAGCTTCATGTGTGTTGTTTAAGACACAGGAGGCAGATATGCCTTCAACTGTGAAGAAACTAAGCTACTGTTTAAGATATAAGATATATATATGTCCTGTAGTTTAAGACAATGGGTTGGGTTGGTAAGTATCATGCTATATGGGTTAATTAGCTTAATAGTGTAAAGAAATATTATACCCCCAAATTGTTTTGTCTGATAACCAGGAGTGGTTATCAGACCAGGAGTGTCAAACTCAAGGCCCAGGGATCACATCCAGCGCAAAGGTTGCTTAGATCTGGCCTGCGGAGCCACCCTGGAAACAGTGAAGGAATAGCCTGCAGTGCCTCTGCCAGAGAAAGTGGAGCTAGGGAGAGTTGCATGCAGCCCTCCTGAGCTCCATTTTCACGGGCAGAGGGTTGCAGGAGGCTGTCACAGCCAAAAACAGAGCTCGGGAGCCTGTTTTCTCTGGCAGAGTGCTCAGGCCACCACAGACACCCCCAACTCCAGTGACGTAGAGCTGTCCACGCCCATCCTGGCCATGCCTAATCTGGCCCCCTGAGGTCAAACACAACCCTGATGAGGCCCTCAATGAAATTGAGTTTGACACCCCTGGGTTAGACAATTATTATAAAATATGTTCTATATTTAATTTCCTTACAGAATCATAGAATGGAAGTCTTGAAAGAAATCTGGGGAAATCAAATTCACAAAATGTACATAATTTCATTTCAGCAGATCTTAGAATTCATCTGAATTCTATTGCATGTCTACAGCAGAAACCACTGGTTAAAGTATTAGGTTTACACTAATTGATCTACCATTTCTGTACAATATTATTGCCACTGCATTTGCAAATGTGAACTTTGGGATCAAAGTCAAAGCTTTTGACAATCAAAACCAATGAATTCTACTCAAAACTCAGGAAAAACACATTTATTTGTTTTATTATTTATTTACGGTATCTGAAAAGGCTCCAGAGGAGTGGGACAGAGAGGAAGGATCCATTGATTACTTGGTAAAAGTCAGATTTCAGCTTTTGGCTCATAATATCTGACATGTAACTATGCCCTTCTGACATAATGTCTAGCATATTTTTTTTAAATTATCCCATAATTTAAAATGGAAAGTAATCCTTTAAAAAAAACCAAAATAGCCATTTGCTGGATCTAAATTTTAGGGAAACATAAATGCCTCTTCTACAGTTGTGGAATTTCCTATTCCTTAAAATAAGATAGGCGTGATTTCAATTGCAAAAATTATGTAGACATAATACTATGTTTAACTAAATCAAAGCAAAACAGACATCTTTGGATGAGATTCTTTCTACTCCTACACCACAGTTGTGTCCCCCTCCAACCTCACCCAGTACTGCTCCAGAAGGTTACTTACTCTTTCCAGAACTAGACTGGAATCTTATCTCTATTTGTACAACTTTGGATTGTATTCATTTATATATGTATTTAAGTAATACTGTAGTCATATCTACAAAACTGTGAAACTAATTTCACAAATGCAAGGGAGTTTTATTCTACTCGGTATAAGCATCTCAGAATTCAGTGCTACTGGCTTATTGCCAATTGTTCATAGAATGCATAAGACTGTAGACTTTGATTTCTTCTGATTTCTAATTCCTCATATTGCATAGCAACACTGAAACTTTAGGGAGTCATTGAAGCATCAGCCTTTGCAGATCACTGTTTGGAACAAGAATTATATGATTGTTGTTATTTTCAATATTTGTTTAAAATAGTCTTTTCAACATCTTCATCCATTTCAAGTCCTAAGGTGGGAGAGAACTTAAGTAAGACATAGCCCACTGGAATAGTATCATGTATTCACATGATTATTTTTCTTGGCATGCAGTTTAGGCTTTACATGCTATGCGGCTGAAACCAGATTAGCTTCTAGTGCTAATGAATACTCACTAAGAATTTATTAGTCCTGATGAGTCATTGTATATGCTTACAAGTTTGTTATTTTGGTGTAATGATGCAAATTCTACAGATTGTTCCAACACTCCTCTAGTATTCTCTATTTAAGAAAGAACAACTGTGAGCACTTATTTTTAGAATTTGCTTTGCAGCTGCTTCCAAACAATGTCCTCATGCCATGTGCTTCTCCAGTGTGTAGAAATATGTTGTGTCACACTGATCAAAAGCTTTGTGCAACCTTTCTCTATTTCAGCTTTGGTTTGCATTCGTTAATGGATTCTCTGGACAGATTTTATTTGAACGCTGGTGCATTGGGCTCTACAATGTGGTAAGTATTCTCTCCCCCCCCTCGCCTCCGCTGGATAACAAGCCAAGCTGGGCATAACATTCCATGCCTGTTCATGTCTGTGCAGTTTATTTCATCTGATCCTCTCCATTGGGCTATTTCACTTGGGCTTACTGGCCAGTAGGCCTGAACAAAAATAGAAGGATTTTGCCTTTATTCCTGATCTGAAATAATTCCTTAAAAATTTAAATAATTCTTTAAACCTAGCAAATGCCTCCACAATTTATGGCCAACCAAGTCAAAGTGGTGCCATCAACTTTCAACAGACTTGACAATCGCTCAGGAGACAACAGGATATGGTTCAATTGTCTTTAGAATAGAATTTTACTTTCATTCTAAAATAGGACACAGTTCAGATACAGCAGAATAGCCTTCTTTCCCAGGGTCAGAGAGTGCAGTCACATGGAACAGCTGCAGTTGAGGTCACCAGAGAGTGGAATTTTCACAGAAGTGAGCAAAACTAATTGAGAGGATGGATGGATTTCAAGAGTTGGAATGGAAGTGGCAAACCATGGTTTGCCTACTCCTTAGATAGAGAACTGGCTCTTGAGAGCATTTTAATAGAGGATATGCAGTCATTTTCTCTGATATGTCACTATACATGCTGATGGCTCATCTTTACTAGCTGAGTCAGCTGTTGTCACATAATTATCACATAGATATCCTGATGTTTTAGTAATATTATTTTATTATTTAATAAGCAATCTAATTTAGTTGATATGACCCCACTCAGTGAAGAAGACACTGGAGACACGACATTTTGTCATGCTTGATTAATTGATGATTAGACAAGGAAAATCATCCATTAAATGTTATTATCAATCTCAAATAAGCCTAACCCAAGACTAATCTACCAAATTTCCAGTATAAATATTTACCATCATAAATATATTCTGTTCAACACTAATTAAAAAAACCAATATCTCCAGAAAAGATGAAAATACTGCCTAATTCTAAGATTCTCATGCAATTTTTTTAAAACAAAGGAAGAATAACACTAACATTAAGCTCCCCCAAATGGCAATCCAAATATTTGGTATCCTTCTATATTCAATATTAATTTATCTACCACAAAACATTAAAAATGGTCAAGTCTGATTAGTAAATATTACCATTAACCTCGAGGAACCTCAGCTGCCCTATACATAAAATAAACATTCAATCCCATCCTCCGTGTAAACCTTAAAACATAAGATTACCTTTAATGATAAAAGTTAACCGTAAATCTGATGCAATTCCCAATTTTACTACCAAATCCAAGAAATCCTAATTCTTTCCCTAATCTGCCCCCCAAAATGACAAATATATAAACTAAGAATCACTCACCATTCTATAGAAGCTTTAATTTAAGCTTAACAATGTTTTGATTGAATGTGTGCCACCTAGTTTATGTCAACATAGATAAACTTGCTTCATGACAATCACTTCTGTCAGCTAGTATTTCAGATCTTCCAATGATGCACGCATTACCATGAGCCATGGTAGTGCAGTGGTTAGAATGCAGTACTGCAGGCTACTTCTGCTGACTGCCGGTTGACTGCAGTATGGCAGTCTGGTTCTCCCCAGCTCAGGGTTAACTCAGCTCAAGGTTGACTCAGTGTTCCATTCTTTCAAATTCAGTAAAATCAGGACCCAGATTGTCGGGGGCAATATACTGACTCTGTAAACCACTTACAGTAGAGAAGACTGTAAAGCACTGTGAAGTGGTTTATAAATATAAGTACTATTGCTATCACTACTATAAGTGAGTCCATCCACTTTGCTGTTGGGCATTCTCTTTTTCTCTTTCCTTTCCTCTTTCCAAGCATTGTAAGCTTCTCTAGAGTCCTGGGTCTGATGTATAACATAGTGTCTGAAGTATGTTAATCTGAGCTTCATAATTTGCACCTCATGTGAAAATATCTGGGTTGATTTGTCTTCTAATCCCTTTTGTTTGATTTTTTTAACTAAACATAAAATTTAAATTGAATCATTCATTCATTCATTCACTGTAACTAATCTCCATATCTCTTATCTAAGGATTCACCTTATGTACAGAATGTACATACTGGATTTTACTATCAGCATCAAGGAAGCATTAATATACTCCTATCTTTACGTAAATGCCAGTATAAATATTCAACCTAAAAGATGCACAGTTCTAAATGTACATTACATTTTTCCACTAATGTCAAGGAAGCAGAATTTTAAACCTAACCTCAGGAATGCCATTTTAAAAATATTTAATACAATACTCTTTCCACACTTATACCTCATTCCATGTAAATCTAAGGCTACAATTAACTATTTAAAAAAACCTGTTCTGGATTAGAATAGCAGATATTAAATATTCCTCAAGGAAGCTGAACCTTAACACTAACTTCTACAGAATACCAAAATTCAAAAATTATCACTAAATATAAAAAGATTCCTTGGTTTCAAAAATATATTAAGCTATGATATCTATGATATTATACAATTATTAAGTGATCATAAACCTTGGAAAAACCAAATCCTGGCCTAACTTACTCAGAATGACAATAGAAAAACTAACTAAAACTGTAGAGTACCACTATACATTAAAAAATTACTCTGGGTGTAATATAAATTGCAAAGTAATTGTAATCTCCCCAGATGCCAATATAAATGTTTGAGCCATAAAAATATTTTCATATTTAATTTGAAGACAAACTGACAGAGCAGAGACTGTGACAAAATATAAGAACACTCATACTCACCAATTCTAACATATAGATTGAATGTTACTATAAAATTCAAACACACCTGAATGCATGTATGTTCATATTTTCAAATTTTCTCTTCTCCCTCACAGAGGGATTCTGAAAATATGTTAAATTTTTGTAATTCATCTCAAAAATTTTATTATTCTCTTCCTATTTGTCCACTTTGTCTGGAAATTATTAACAGTCAGGCAGCAAATGAATTAATTTAATATATATTTTTTCTAAAACCATTTCCCTAGAAGTGGATTATAAGTAGTTCTCAATTTATGACTGTAATTGAACCCAGAATGATGGTTGTAAGTTTGGTAGTCATTAAATGGGTTACCACATTACCACACCCAATTTTACAACTTTTTATTGCAGCAGTTGTTAAATATGGCAGTGGTTGTTCCACAAATTAATTTTCTCCGATGGGCCTTTTTTTGTGAGAAGCTAGAGATTAAAAAAATCAGAAAACAACAGAAACTGCCAAAAACCACAGTCTTATGACCATGAGATGCTGCAAATGACTATGAATGCAAGGCAAAGTCCAAAGTGCAAAAGGGAAGGCAAATGTTAGAACTTCAAAAACAGATCTTAAGTAGCTCTGAGGAGGTCAGCTGTAATTTCAAATGGTTACTAAAGGCCCGGTCCCACTGGCCGACGGACGCAAAACATATGCATAAAGGACACAGCAGACGAGCAAAATTTCGGGGGTGGCTCCAATCCGTTGTCATTCTGCTCCAAAAAGTGATGAAAATTTGCATAAACAGAATGGAAAAGAACGGATGTGGGTAGATATGTAGCGGGGATGTTAACGGATGTTCATCGGAAGCTAGCAGATGACAGCGGATGGTAGCAGATGGACACATTTGAAGGGGTTCCGGGGGGAGAATTTTTGAAGTGATGCATAGCGGAAGGGGCGATGCATGCGATGAAGTGGATTGCATCACAGACACCTATAGGAAACAACAGGGGATTGCCGTGCAGATGTATATCGTGATGCAAAGCGTTTCACTGCGCATGCGTGGGAGTATGAATTGCGTCAGCTCCGGGATTATAAAAGGAATGCAGCATGCATGCATGTCAGCATACAGGGGAAAAGACATGCTGCCAACATTACATCTAGCAGGAACACCATGGTTCGTCAGTCAGGCAAGAAGAGGAAGCCCGTGGCTTACTCGTTTCAGCCCTGGCAAGAAGGCCAGAACCAGCATCCCACCCTGCCACTGACTCTGAAGTGCTGCTGCTGCTGCTGCTGTGGTGACCAGCCCAAGGCCCTCAAGCCCTGCTGCTGAAGGCGTGCTGCTAGCCCTGAAGGCCCTGCTGTCAAGCCCCTGAAGGCCCTGCTGCCTAAGCCCTGAAGGTCCTGCTGCTCAAGCCCCTGAAGCCCTGCTGCTCAAGCCCCTGAAGGCCTGCTGCTCAAGCCCCTGAAGGCCCTGCTGCTCAAGCCCCTGAAGGCCCTGCTGCTCAAGCCCCTGAAGGCCCTGCTGAAGCCCCTGCCAGAGGGGACGAAGAGGCAGGGAAGCAGAAGGAGAGAGGAAACAGTACACCGTTTCCGAGGAGCATGAGGATGAGGTGCTGGAATGTCTGAGGAGAATGAGTACCTTCTGGAGAAAGGGCACAGACTGGTATCGTGACACCAAGAAGAAGCAGGCAGCTTGGAGAGACAAGGCAGAGAGCCTGGGGTACACTGCAGAAGTACTCCTTGGATGGTGGAAGCACATGGCACACCTGGTAAATGGCAAGCTACACCTGCAAGAAAATCCCGGGCAGGCTGCTGGTCAGAGACTCAGCTGACCTGGAGATGTACGTCATGGCAGAGTTTGGCAGTTTCCTGGAGGGTGAGATCCGCTCCACTGAGCGAGCAGCCGCTTTGAGGCCCCTCTCCCTCCAGTACAGCCCACAGACAGCCAGTCCCCTCTTCCAGTCGGGGAGCCAAGCCAGCTGTCCAGGCAGGTGTTGTCTTCAGAGGGCCCACGGCCAGAGACGCCCCCCGCCAGCTGCACTCCCATGCCAGTCAGACTGGAGGAATACCATGGAAATGACCCTGCTGTCACAAATGGAGGTTGGCCACCAAGGCCAACCCCACCCCACCCCAAGCTCCAGAGGATGCAGGCAGAAGAGGCAGACTGGGGGGCAGGACCACAGTGTGTGTTGGAGATCAGGCGACACAATGAAGACCGCAGCACACGAACTTCTCTCTCAGCTGGTCCAACAGCGACATACCATCCTCGACCGGAATCCCTTCATCACTACGTTGAGGGACTCTGCCCAAGGCCCAGTACCAGATGAATGAAGCAGGAAGATTACAGCACTTATGCACAACCCTCAAGGCCGCATGCTGAAAGCTGCTCCTACCCAGTCCAGGTCTGTTGCTGCCACCCAGGTGCTGTCACAGCCTTCCACAGCTTTCAACAGCCCGCTCACCTACCAAGGAGGCTATGACTACCAGACTTCCCACAGGAAGAAGCAGAACTTCCCAGTCCAGGCCCAGGTTCATCGCAGCGCCACCAGATGCCACTCCTTACCCAGCTGCAGACCAGACAGCCCCATACAACTCCTTCCTTCACCTCACCCCACAGCCAAGGCCCGTAACGGAAATCTTGTCATCAGTATTGGGCCTGACATCTCAAGTCCGCTTGATGAATGGGCCTCTCAACCTCATGGGACTCCGAGTCAGCTCTCCAGACAGCTTCTGAACACACGCATCCCTGTTGTACTCTTGGGGCCAAAGCACCCCAATGGTGCCTCGATCAGCACTCAAGCCATCAGCACCTCACAGTCCCGCCCCGGCTTAACAGCTGAGACCAGGGGCCATGACTCAGGACGTGGACTGAGAATAAGTGTCATGAGACTGAGTTGAACTTTGTTAAGGCTTTATTTTTGCTTAAGGACATTTTACTTGGTTCTTTTGCTTATTAAGTCCAAGTCATAAAGTTTACCTAAGAAAAGTTAATAAAGATTATCTTTGCTTAGACACTTGGTTCATTTTTTTACTTTCATAAGTGTTGGGAAACTTTGAAAAGAGGGTTAAGCCTTTGCATGCTTGTGGATAGATAAGGATAGTTGTGGATAGATAAACTCCAGGCGCAAGCATAGTGGGACTGTGTAATTGGTTGTCACCATTCCCAGCTACCACACAGTATGGACCTTTTTTTATCATAAATTTTATTCATTGATCAACACTTTTAAAATAAACAAAGCTCTTTTAATGCCTTATTCATTGTTAGGACCACTAACAGCACATAGGCCACAATCTCATCAGTGTTTATGCGACACGCCTAAAGAAGCATCCATTAATCATCTATCATCGCTGTCCTTGCCACTTCCCATGCTCGCAGCTTTGGAGAAGTTTGCACAAGTGTCTCAGGAGGTTGCGCTGCTTTCTTCCCTTCACGTGAAGCTCTGTTGGGGCCTTGGTACATCCCAGTGGTCTATCAGGATACATCCTTTGCCTCCATCACCAGCCCTGACTCCATGTCCCGCAATTCCCTGTTGACAGGGCTCAAAAGCAAGTCTGTTTCTGCAAGACTAAGCTGGGTAGCGGGTGCGCATGAAGATTGTGCAGGATTGCAGCAAGCTTCCACGGATGCTCCTCACTGGTCTTCTGGGCGATGCTGCATGGTGGTAAGAAGTACCTGGAAACCTGTGGCCAGGATGCCAAAGGCGTTCTCGCACCACGCCGCACTTGCCCTGGACAGCCTGTAAATTGAAGATCCTCTCTTCACGGGTGAGGTATTTTTGAAGTGTACGGCTTCATGAGGATAGGTTTCTGAGGGAGGAAAGGCGTCATTTCCCGCACAATGAAAGTTTGGGCATATCTTGTGTGTCATTGGGATAGGGATTGGATCTGGGAAAACCATGATAAGGGTTGCATTCAGCCCATCCTTGAAGGTCATTTGCTGTATACCTGGCCATCTGAAGCTAGACCCATTGCCTGAAAGCATCAATGTACATGAACTTGTAGTCAGCATTCAACCATTGCAAAGAGGATAATACTGAAGAGAAGCCCTTGTAGTTTAATAAAGTGGAACCCTGAAGTTGCTGAAGTTTTGCAGGCCTGTGCTTCCATCTATCGGCTCCAACGGTGTGGGGAAATGTTCCACTCTGATACCCACTCTTTTGGCAAAGTTTTCTCCCAGCCTTGTTTAGTGTGGGGGCACTTGAGGAGCCTCCTCCACCGTATTCTTAATGGATGGCCTGCACCACTTGACTCTGACCACTTTGCTGATGCTGTTTTGTGACGCCCAATACCACGCATCTGCATGTTTCTAATATGTGGTTCCAGAGGCCAGGTGGCGCAGAGTCAGTGCCACCTTGCAGTCCAGGGTCCAGGTTGACTGGAAGTGTGTGCTACGGCTTGGTCAACCTGCGGGTCTCAGACGGCTGTATACAACTTCGTCAAACATGGCCTGGTGGCATCTCATGAAGTGGATGGAATCGCACGAGGGTTTCATTCCTCAGCTCCACCATCACTGGTCATACAGTCCATACTCATTCTTCTCACAATCCATCCTCAGATCCACACAGCTTCTCTTGGACCCTCCTTCTTCTCCTTCTGTTATAAAAGTTGAAACAGTCTGAACAGGTTTTTTGGTTCTGGTTGATGAATGAGCGCAGCTATCATACGGACTGTGTCATCATCCATGGTGAGAACAATTGATTGATGTTGAAGACCAAGACCAAGGCGTGAAGAGGTCTGTACACCACGGCTGCTGGACTCATACTGAGCTCCAGATGATTTTCTCTCCCTTTTTATAGGAAAATATCGGTTGTCCGCTAGGTGTCCTTCTACATTACGCTAGACATACTGCAAGACTTCCAAATATACGAGATACATCCCCAGATACAAACGTTTTGTCCATTTTTAATCCTTTATATACGAGATGCATACGCTTCCATCCTTTCTATTTCCGTGCTACTAACACTGTTCGTCGACGTTCCGTGTACCTTTTGTTTCCTCCCTCTTTCCGTTTTCAGCCGCACGTATGTGAGTTGAGGGATGGCCAGAGATGCAGAGAGGATACAGCGGACGTTTAATGGATGATAATGGACATAGATAGTTTTTGTTGCCCGTATATGTCACGGAATGTACATCTCGTACGCGGCGGAAAGTTCATCCGTTCACAAAGTTTAGTGGCAGCTCAAAATTTCTTGCGTGGATGAAATTGCAGTGGACGGATGCTCGATGGATAGAGCGTATGAAACACATATGCAATGAGTATACAACGGATGCATTAGCGTTTTCCAATGGATGGCAAGCTTTTTTTTAATGTTTTAACACTCTCTTCTGCATCTGTAAGTGCAGTGGGACCTGGCCTTAAGCAGAGGTGGTATTCAGCAGCGGTTCTGACGTCGTGTCTGGAGAACCGGTAGCGAAATTTTGAGTAGTTCAGAGAAACCAGCAAATACCACCTCTGACTGACCCCACCCCCATCTGTTCTCTGCCTCCCAAGTCCAGCTGATTGGCTGGGTCTTCTTTTTGGTTGCCTGTACTGGAGAACGGAGCTGGAAAGAAGGTTAGTGGGGTGGGGAGGGAATGGGGATTTTATAGTATCCTTTCCCTGCCATGCCCACCAAGCCATGTCCACCAAGCCACATCATGCCCACCAAGCCACCCCCACAGAACCGGTAGTAAATAAATTTGTATCCCACCACTGTTACCAAGCAACTGTCATTAAGTGAGAACTACCTGTCATGAAAAAAACTGAGAGTAGAATGGCAGAGTTGGAAGAGACCTTGGAGGTCTTCTCGTCCAACCCCCTGCTTAGGTAGGAAACCCTATACCATATGAGACAAATGGTTATCCAATCTCTTCTTAAAAACTTCCAGTGTTGGAGCATTCACAACTTCTAGACGCAAGTTGTTCCACTGGTTAATTGTTCCAACTGTCAGGAAATTTCTCCTTAGTTCTAAGTTGGTTCTGTCCTTGATTAGTTTCCACCCACTGCTTCTTGTCCTGCCCTCAGGTGCTTTGGAGAATAGCCTGACTCCCTCTTCTTTGTGGCAGCCCCTGAGATATCGGAACAGTGCTATCATGTCATCACTATTACTTCTTTTCATTAGACTATACATGCCCAATTCCTGCAACCATTCTTCATTTGTTTTAGGCTCCAGTCCCCTAATCATCTTTGGTGCTGTTCTCTGCACTCTTTCTAGAGTCTCAATATCTTTTTTACATCATTGCGACCAAAACTGAGGAGACAATCTTTACTCAGTCGCTATAGATTAGCCTTGAACATTCATATTATTTCAAAATACATGAGAGCAGTAATCCATCTAGGCTGTTAAAGGTAATTTAATGTAGGGGTTCCCAACTCTCAGGCCTCAGACTGATGGCCTGTTAGGAACCGGTTCACTCAAGCAGCAGGCAAATAAGCGAAACAAACCTTTTCAGCACATGCCCTTGGTTGTACACAAAACCATCCCTGGCCCATAGAAAAATTGTCTTCAACAAAACCAGTCCCTGGTGCCAGAAAGGTTGGGATTAGGCTTAGACCACTGGTTTAAGGTGTATTCTGAATTAGCTATTGATTCAGAGGCCTCTTTTTTATTTTTTATTTCACTGAATGGAAATCATGGGACACTTTTCTTCAGTTGCAGCCTTCTGCTTTGCTATCCAGTGTCGGGGTTCCAAGTAATAAATCCATTGCAAGCAACACTCCGAAGCAGGTGAATTCCTCAAAGAATAGCTTTTTGGAAATATCATATTGGCACATATCTGGTGAAAACCAACTCCAAAGTGCCCCTTGGTTTTCACCTAAATAAAAGTAAAAAAGAAATTCCCTCAACCCCAGACAATCAGCCACCTGGCCCAATCACTGCAGTGTCCACTGGTCTGGTGATATCATTCCTCTTTCTTTCGGCCAGGTGTCAGAATGTCCTTGGTTCCCAGGAGAAAATCTTGAGAAAATATTTTATTTTGACTACACAAGCCCAGCTATCTCTAATCGCCCCTCCCTATCCCTCGCTCCAGTGTAGCAACACTGAAGTTCCAAGATGGCTTCACCCTGGTCAGCTTCAGGGTTGACATCCAGCACCATATGATTAAAAGCTCATCTGCTTCAGGTATCTAACTTAGATTCAGCACAACTGAATTTAGTAAAGCTTGGTGGTGTGGATTTTCACAATGTCGGGATTTTTTCCAGGTATGACGTATCCTTTTCAACTTGCTTACAAAGTTAATGGTCTGTTATTTTTAATTACTGCCTTTGTTTTTTCTAGATTTTCACAGCATTACCTCCCTTCACCTTGGGAATCTTTGAACGATCGTGCTCCCAGGACAACATGCTTAGGTTTCCCCAGCTCTACAAAATTACTCAAAATGCTGATGGGTTCAATAGCAGGGTAAGAGGCAATGTTTACCTAGAGGGAAGGATTAAAAACAACAGGGCTATATTAGCTTAAAGCTGAAATTTTAATTTACAGCTGCTATTTCAGATTGAACACCCTGAAATGATTAATCCTTAAAGTTCATCCTTAATAAATGCTGGGTCTGCTAATGGTAGTAAATCAGTTTCCAGTTGTGATTCGTGATAATGGCACACTCAGTTGTGGTTTATCTAAAATGAAGAAAGATATTTACAATCACCTCACAGCCCTAACAGAAAAGAAGGCCTGTATGGTAGAAAGAAAAACTATGTTTATGTTTTTTATGGTTCATGAAAATTCAGATTATGAGGGGAAGATTACATGCAAAACAATCCTATCAGAAAATACTAATATAATTATATATCTAGTAAAGAGTAAGAATTAAAAGGCTCTGAAAAAATAGACAAAGAAGTATCATTATAGCTCAGGGTCTCAAACTCAAGGCCTGCAGGCCAAATTCGGCCTGTGTGGTACTTAAATCTGGCCTGTGGGCCTGGCCTGGAAATAGCAAAGGCAACCAGTCCACGTGTGATCCCCACAGCCCATTTTGCTTGGACGGCCTCCTCTAACACCCTGCCACCAAAATGGGGCATGGGGGGCGTGTGCAACCTCCGTAGCCCATTTTTGGCCTGGACTGCCTCTTACCGCATTTGCCAGCCAAAATATTTTGACCAACAGGGTTTTGGTTGGCAGGGAGTACATCCTGTCTCCCTCTCCCCCCACCCCTGTGGCTGGCCACAGAGGAGAACTACAATGCTGATCCAGCCCTCATTTGACACCTCTGTTATAACTAAATGCGCCATCAACAAAAATGGATTGGGACAACTGGCTGCAGCCAACTGGCTGCAGCCAACTCACCATGCCCAACTTGCCATAAGATAACTCGCTACCCAACAATTCAAAAAATACAAAAGTTAAATTAATTTCAAAGGAACTTTGGCCAATAATAATAAAATAAAGAAGTCAATCCAGAAATACAAGAGTTACAATAATTTTGATGTAAATGTGGTTACCAATAATAAAAGTAACTGAATGAAATTATTAATACAGCATTGAATTGTCCCAGGATGAGTTGTCCCAAGGCGAGTTGGCCATGACATATTGTCCCTGGCTAGCGGGTCATGGCAAGTGGGCCATAGCCAGTTGGCAATGGTGAGTTGGCTATGATGAGTTGTCCTAGATCCCACTGAAAAGGCCTCTTCCTCATAAATGTCTACATTTTGCAGAGGGGGTTAGTTGCAAAAAATAACCAGCTAAAAATCTTAATGGATACAGGTTAACAATCCAAGTTCCATATCATTAGCCATGAAAGACTGTCAAATGTCAGAAACAACACAATCACAACATTCTATACTGACATTTCTATCTGGAAATTCCAAATGATCTCACAGTACCAACAAGCCCATATTAAAAGACAATGAATGTCATCAAGCATTAAGTTGAGCAAGACCACGTTAACAGATAACTCATGTAGAAATCCAGTACATTACTCCCTGGTCAGTGCTGTCAGAGTTTGGGTTCCCAAAATAAGAAATACTCAAATCCATATAGACACCTCCATTTGAGAATAGGTTGAGCTTCCTTGTACGGAGAAAATGCAATTTATATATTCATGCTTATATCTTTCTTATTTTTAAAGGTAGCTAAACCCTAGGAATAGGTACAAAATTTATGGTAGCGTTTAAAATAACCTAAGCTTTGAATATTAACTTCTAAGAGCTGGTTCTCATTATCTTTTGAGCCACAGCAACTAGACTGTCTACAACATTGGCAGTATTTTGGCATCCAGCTGCAACAGGGTATTAAAAAAAATATTGCTTCATTTAGTATGTTGAATTGGCAGGAGTTCTGCTTGCTAATTCCTTCCAAAGCATGATGACTCTCACTGGATAAAGTCCCCGCTTCCCTGCTGCAAGTTGAAAAGGGCAGGCATAGGGTTCCAAATTGGAATATTAGCCATATACATTTATAAGAGCCTCTATGCTTGCGTATGAATTCATCAATATCATTGTGTGTTCTTTGCAACAAGTTCCAACAGATTTGGTATTTGGCGATGAAATGTTCCCACACTTTTACCAGTTGCCTTTTCACCACTTCCTCTCCAGAGATTCTAGAAAAAATATTGAGATGACTTTATTGTTCCCTTCAGGTTATAGGTTTAAAAAGATGTTTCAGGGAGATACGCAGGTAAAGTTACACTTAATATTTTCTTTTCATATTTTGGAGAATTTCCTCCATTCTCAGTTTTCATGTTTTATTAACCTACTCTGTCTAATAAAACTTCAGCAGTTCAGAGCTTAAGGACAGAAAAGGTCTAAGATGGTGCTAGAGGTTTTAAGATTTCAAAAAATTATATATTTTTTCATGTGGGATCTTAATGAACTTAAGCGTAGCATATGAAACTTTGAGGACTGGGTTTTGTTGTTTTGCATGTATCTTTCATTATTCTATTATTACAGAAATAAAGAGTAAACAGGATTGTTTTGAGTTTTGCTGAATATCTGAATTAGTTGCCTGGTCACTTTATTTTTACATAGCAATGTTTGTTTTAGAATGTATTCAAAAAAATCAGATGATCAATATGATTAAAAATATTTCTGAATATAGTGAGTGACTTTCAAACCTCAGCAAATTTAGGAAATAAAATTTTCATCACTGCAACAAGGTAAAATTAAGTTGTTTCTCTCCCTAGATTTTAAGGGAAAAATTGCTTGAATTATAAAGCAGATGGCAATTTCTGAGAAGGAATGGTTATCAGGAAGTGGGGATAAAATAAAAGAATTAAATGAAATACAAAAGGGAGAGAATGGAGATGGAAGGGAACAAGGACAATACTATTATTACAGAATTATACTACAAGGACAATACTATTATTACAGTATTATATTAGAAAGTGCCCTCACCAAACACTTCCCTCCTTGTGTGGAAAGGGGAAAGGAAAAATACCCATCCTACAATTACCAGCTCACACAAAAAGTTCATGAATGAGTAAAATATTTGAATATGTCAGGGGAAAGTTGAAAATCCAATTCTACTTCTTTCTAATCTGCCTTCGTTTTTATCTATCTATCTATCTATCTATCTATCTATCTATCTATCTATCTATCTATCTATCTATCTATCTT
>BHFT01024630.1:0-40502 GCA_004320025.1 Laticauda laticaudata
TCACAATCAATCTCAGTTTCAAAAGGCAGTTTTCCTGAATAAAAACCTTCTTCACACCTCTTCTTCTTGTCTCGTCCCCCCTTTTTTTTCTCCTTTAATCACAATTTTCTTGAGCTGCCATTTAACTTTCAGAGTTAGAGGGTAAAAACATAAATTAAGCCACTGCTGTTTAATCTTCACACTTACCCCTTCCGCTCTGAAGTCTTTGCTTTTTAAGTTGTTTCTGACTTGGGTCCACAGTAAATCTTCGAGCCATTTATCTGCTCCTTCCTCCCACTGAAAAATGCACCACCACACGCCTCCTTTGCATTCAAGGTGGGAACCCAGCCGAATAGAGCCTGGGTGAGCGACAAAACAATCACACCCACCTCTGAAGATGTCCCCACTTTAATTAAACACAAGTTGCAATGGGAGATAAGCCCATCTTCGTTATTCTGGGAAGGTTGAGCAAGAAGTGATGAAATGGATTATATAAAATATTTATCGTGAATGTATATACATTTCATGAGAAAACCAAATACTAATATAATTACTACTGCTACTACACTATCAGGTATAGAGGAGTACTCACTGTATTGCATTCATATATCTTCCTTTCCAAAATGAATATGTCATTAATGTCATTATTCAGATCACAGAGCCATGTCAGTTGACATTTGCATATCAGAAGTTTTCAGAAATCTCTGTGTGATCTGATTTCACAAAACATATATAATTGTTCTCCTTTATATGCTCTTGCTACTTTTTGATCTTCATATATTGAGATAGGGAGAAGAGGCAGGGATCTTTTGCAGACATAAAACTTTCTCCTTCTCTCCTCATCTTTCTCTCCTTCTTCTCCCCACCCTCCCCTTGCCTGACAAGTGGTGAGCAATTAAATCAGGTTGCTATCTTTGGAATATTTAAACTTCATTACTTGATGGCATAATGATTTTAATAACTACTTTCATTATAACATGTTGACAAGTTGACATCTGAGGTTTATGTCCTGCAATTTATTTTCCTTTCTTTCTGGTTTTTTTTTTCTTTAGCATTCTATTGTTATGCTAGAGGAATGATAATACAGTGCGGAATATTTTAAAAAGTAATGTCTTATACCTCCTTTATATATACATACAAACTTACTCTGTATTTTCCTACCTTTCACTTGACAATCAAAAGATGTATGAGGAACGTAAGCTGTATCTTGGCACTAATATTGTGTATGTTGTCTCCCCCTACCCCTCAAATGCCTACTGTTTTATGATAGATTTGATTCCATGGGGCTATATACATGGAAGCTTCAGTGAAATGAGCACTCAGCACCAGAAGGTTTCCCACTAGAATCTTTAAAATATACTAACTCAAATGCAAGTGTAACCATTTTCAGGTATAGAAGGTGAAACAAGTGAGACTAAAAACTTTGAGATAAGGTTGGCATACTTGCATGAAAGCCTTTAGCAAAAAAGCAAGCAAGCTTCTTCAACCTAAAGATGCCTCTCTAGGTGGTCTCTACTAAGTTTGAACAATATGTATGGGCTAATAGTGATAACTATTCTGAGGTACAACAATAAAAGAAATTTGAATATGTTGAACTCCTTGACAGTCAATTAAAAAGCAATAGTAATAGCACTTAGACTTATATATTGCTTTACAGTGCTTTACAGCCAGCCCTCTCTAAGCAATTTACAGAGTCAGCATATTTTCCCCAACAATCTGGATCTTCATTTTACCCACCTTGGAAGGATGGAAGGCTGAGTCAACTTTGAGCCTGGTGGGATTTGAACTGCCAAATTGCAGGCAGCTTGCAGGCAGCACAGGTAGCCTGCAGTACTGCACTCTAACCACTGAGCCACCATGGCTCATTAAAATAAATAAAAGAGAGATTCACAGAATGACAACATGGTGGAAGAGGAGGGGAAAGCATTCGTTAACATTTGCAAGGAATATTAAATGTTATCAAAATCCAAGTTATGAATGAAATCTCAGATAGTCAGTAAAGCTGCATTTCATTTGAATAAGTAATCTAGCTACAGCACTTTGAAGTAATTGCGCTCCATTTACACTGACCTATTTCAGTTCGATAGCAAGACTTGTAATTAAGACTGTATCATTGATCAGTGTCTGTAAATGGTTTCAAACATATCAAGCTCGGCTCTGCAAACAGCTTAGTGTTAAAAATCAATGAGATTGCTCCTATGCATTGCATTCCTTAAGAGTTAGAATGTTTGAAAGATCAGGTTTGCAGTTAAGATCCAAGCTAACAGGTGAGTACATGATTTTCTTTACAACATAACAAATTGGAGCTCATTATTATTGCAAATTGTCATTATACTAATATGCACAATTTGTGCTACACAAGGAAAGAAACACTGCTAGTTTCAAAATACTGAAGGAAAATGTTGCTTCAGCCACTGAGTAGTCAACCAGATCATTAAGATCAACGTCATAGTTCTGGCAGTCAGTTAAGTGGGCACTAGTTTGCCCTCTTCTCAAGAAGCCATAACTAGACTCAACCATGCTGGACAATTTCCAACCAGTATCTAAGCTTTCCTTTTGAGAAAATTGTTCAGAAAGAAGGAAGGACAGCACCAGGAAGAGCCTTTTCTGCTGTGGTGCCCATCTTTGGGACATAATTTTCCCAGAATTTATATTAGAACTTATCCTTCTGGCACGTAGGAAGAGTCTGAAGACTTAGCTGTGCCACTATGCCCGGGAGTCCAGGAGCGATAAGCCTAGGCAACTGCTATATTTTAGGGATACATTATTTGTATTCAGTAGAAGACTTATTTTAGTAAAGTAGATTATATTTTAGTAAATTTCTCATCATGGTTTTATGACAGTTGTATGATTATTTTTTACGTGATATAACAAAGAAAAAAAAACTGAAGGACAAAATAAGTAGACACAAAGAGATGAGGACAAAAATATACAGGTGAAGAATGCAAGCCTCTTCCTGTAAAAGAACAAGAATGTGTATGGTGAGAAGATTGCAGGGGAGGCTCATGGCTATAAGATCTAACAGTTGCTGCAGGTATCCGGAAATTTTCATCTTCCATCCTTTGACATTACCAGCCTTTTAGCTAGCAACAATGCATTTGATCTTTAACTTCAAACAGCAAAACAAAATGAAACAGTTTCAGGAAAGCACATGAGAGATGTATGATAAATTGAGAAAATGGGCTAGTGGGTGGTTCAGATTTAAGAATGAAGAGAACTCTCCATAAATGGTCACAGCACCTGTCAAAGCCACTAACAGACACAGACACCAAGCGGCTTCTTGTCATGTGAAATACAATTTACAGATGCTTATTAACTTCGGCTCTAGGAATACCATAAATAAATTAATGTGGTGGTTTATTGTAATATTTTTCAGTGAAATTTTCCCAAGTGTTTAATCTACATTATTTTCCAACCTATTGACACGAAGTAGATTCTTATTGAAATTTTTGACTCAATTGGGGGGGGGGGAAGAGCAGGGAGGGAAACAATAAATGCCACCTTGTGTTTGTATTATTACCTGAGGAATACTTTTCTAATTTTAGACCTGAATCAGTTAAATGTTTTCATTCTAACATGAAGGTGAAGCAACAAATAGAAAAATACATTTATTGCAATTAGACAGAGCATCTTATTTCCCTGTGGATTAACAGAAAGTTTTTATGATCATTTGCTTCACAATTCTCAAAATACTACTGCTTGGATTAAAAGAGTTGGAAGGAATTAGCCACTGGAGGGAGAGATCATTGCAAATATTTGCTTAGTTCTGTTAACTTCCAGATGGTGGCAGTGGTGCATATGTAGAATCCAGAAGCTAATGCAACAGTGGAGAATTTTAATGATTCCCCCATAGTTGCTTGGGACAGATTAAGCAAGGTTTCAAATGCAACACTAGGTTGCTCACACCAATAACTAAAATCAAGAGAAGGATTCATTCTTAATTACAAAAGTTGATTGGGAGATTGGGAGAGAGATATTTGAAGCTGGTGGGCTGAAAAGACTTATTAACAAGAAGCTGCTGTTTACAAAATTATGTTGTCTTTAGCTTCCAGGTGTCTTTTGTTTATGGCTGCTGTTCAATACTAAAGTAATTTTAGTTGCTATACAACAAGTTAATAAGAAAGAAAAAAAACAGACTTTGTTACTCTGTTGCTGTTTGCTCACCAAAAATAATGGAGACAACTAAATTTGATTTAAAATTTAAATGAAATTAAAGATATCTAGCCATTTAATAATTACCAACTTTTGTCATATTAAGATTATAATTAGGTAACAATGTTGGGAGGTTATTTGGTGAACTTTGGGGGGGGAGGGTCTGCATCATCCTTAGAACATTAGGTTGTATCTTATTTCACTAACTGATTTTGTTGGATATAATGCAGTCTTTGAACCCTGCCGTTTTGTACCTGGCTGATCATTTGTCTAAGCCATAGCTGTCAAACTCATGGTCCATGGGCTGGATGCATCATGTGCTGGCCACGCCTACACCTGGTTTAGCGAAGGGGAAAAAAGTCTCAATACATCATGTGATGCCAATGTGACAATGTGAGTTTGACACCCCTGGCCTAAGCAAAAATACACACATTTTAGTTCAATCCTTATTTTGGCAATTAAATCACAATTTGCTGTAGCTGTCATCCAACTGGCTGTGGTTGTTTATTTCTGTGTATATCAAAGGCTGTAGAGTGGCAATTGTGGTGCTACAACTAAGCACCACAATTGTGGTGGGTGGCAATTGCAGGGTGGCAATTGTGGTGCCCCCTTTTTATTTTCACACATCATTGCATGCACTGCATACATCACCAGTCACTGCTGCGTCTGCCTTTTTATAAATTTTGATCACTATAGGTACCATAGCAGCCTGTCTTGCACCCTGAGTTTAAGAAAATCCAAACTTCAAGTTTTCACTAATAAAGGAAAGCTGGAAATATCAAAAATCAACAAAATGGAGTGAAATTTGCAAATATAAGAGAGCTCTGCTTGGTTTCAGAGAAATGGAAGAGACAGAAATAAAGTCTTTTAGTTTTTTATCAAATGTTATTATCTTTGCAGGAATGGTCACCCGTTTTGGGAAATAGAACTTGCTAGATATCTAGGTGACTCATGAGGAGGCCCAACAAAGATAGTATTTATGTCAAAATGAAAGCTTCTCTGGTACACATGGCAGGAAAGGCATGAAGCCAAAATCTTATTTTACCATGGCTGCCCCTCATTTGAATTGTTCCTATTATCTTTTATTAGCCTTTATTTTAATGAGTACTTGGCACCCACCACTTGAAATTGCATCTAATTTAGCATCTAGATTCTGATCTCATTCCTGGATTGGTGTTTGTTCAGCATTTCCTTTGGCAACTGCTTTTTAAATCTACAAGGATATGATTTGTTGATGGTTGGCAAAGTGCTTTATTTTGAATACTTCTGGGGAATTTCTGAAATTATGAAATATTGATATTCCCTTTCATAAGATCATCCTGTTGTTTTATTGCAATCCATGAGGCGAAAAGAAACAAAGGGAACCCATATCTGAACTGACTATCAGATAATGTCATCTCAGTAGCACACTTTCAATTCACCCACAGCTAAGGGAAATGCTAACAACATTCAGCTTTGAAATCTTAAAAAAAATATCCCTGAGTTGTCTCAAAGGCTGGGGAATTCATTTAAAAACAAACATATAAAAAGCTGACTCAATTTGACAAATGTCTCATTACTCACCATAAACAATTCTAGTTTTTTCTTGTCCTGATTTTTAAATCTGGTTTTTAAGTTGTTAAATAAACTACGTATTAAGTAGATCCCAGATTTTGAATTACATTTCTTTCTCTAGCAGATGAAAGAAGGTAATGATTAAATTAAAAGGTAAAGTAAGGCCATTACAAACAAAAGTCTCCAACTCAGGCTGTTTTTATGTTCGAAATAATGAGTAGGATATCACACACTGCTGGATTTATATATTCCATTTGTTCATTCATTCTGCAAAATTATACTGCATGGACACCCATCTTAATCATATAATTCTGGGTAACTAAAAGGTTTCAAAAACAAAAACATACATATAGAGACAATAAAAGCAATTAAATATGTACCCTTATTAATTCCTTAATCAGTGCAAGTCAAAACAGATACAAAGGCCCTAAAACCAGAGGAAGGACCCATGTTCGTAATGCTTTATACTTTAATTTGTACTTTATTTCAGCATTATTTCATTATTTTTGAATAAAATAATTTGTTGGACATATTAATTCCTGGTTAGCTTATGTCATTAGAAGAAGAATATATGAAAGGTTGTTCTCCTGTTTTGGTTTTTCAGTAGCTATTCATTTCATTGGTCTATATACTGAATAAGGAAATGAATCTGCTACACTTAAAAGATACTTTGTGAATAAAGATACTGCAGAGTAAAATATAATGCATAAAGTACCAATAGTTTATACATAATAGAGTCTTAAAAATTGCTACTGAGCATCAATGACATCTTGACATTTTTTAAGGTCAAGAAAGATTATCTTTGTTGTCGAAAGTTACAGAACAAGTGGCTGACAAGGAACATGCTCTCTAATAGAAAGGGATATCTTTATTTTATCTCTTATATTAGGTAGTTTCTTTTCATGCAGAAACATGAAAACTGCATATTTCCATGATGCCTTCAGTGCAAGGTCTGATATATTCATGTACAGAAGTGATACACATATAATTTTGCTGCCTCCCACAAAGCAGATATTTTTTAAAAGTCATAGAGAAAACCATACCATTTGTAACATGCAAGAGCTGAGAAAACATTGCCCATCAAGTAAAAGCATTTAGGCATACTTTTATGCATGATTGAATGCATAAGCATTTCAAGTTTCCATTAATCTAGAGAATCATCACCTAGGCAAGCAAAAGAATGAACCCTTAAATAATTGCTTATAGGAAATTGATTTTTTTAACACCAGTCAAGCATGGGATAACTTGATCTTGTCTCTGTATTCCAAAGATGATCCTGGCCCAAACAACATTTTTTCCTCTCCAAAAGCTATTGAGCTATTATTATCCATTTATTCTAACTGAAGTGTCCTGCATATTTATTCATGAAATATTTAAGGATTCTCAGTAATCCACAAAGAATAACAGTAACAAAATAAATATAAGGAATAAAACACATGCAAGTATGGTAGAATTTAACAATGTTATCATATTATATTAACAATTACACATATGGCTTCAACAACATTGCACCAGACTTGGTTGGACATCCAAAGTAGTCAAGCTTTTTAAAGGTTCTGGAAACCATCTAGTGAACTAACTCAAGTTGGAAAACAATTCTGCTGGCCACAGTCTTCACCTGTTTATCCAGCAGAACCCATAAGGGGGGACCCATGAAACTCCCTAATTATGAGCCTCCTTAGGGAAAAAGCCGATAGAATTCCAGATTCAGAAAACATCTAAACAGCCAAAAATGCTTTTTGTTTGTCGAATTCCTCCTGCCCATTGACAGCCTTTAGATTGTGGGGTAAGGACTTCTAATGCATCTCCGATTTGACTTACACTTGAATGTCTTTGTTTATTTATTGTATCCTGCCTTTATTGATTTTACAAATACCTCAAGACAGTGAACATGTCCAACACATATTCCACCTCCTATTTTCCACAACAACAACCCATGGAGTGGGTGGGCTGAGAGAGAATGACTGGCCCAAACTCACCCAGCTGGACTTCATGGCCAAGGCAAAACTTAACTCACAATCCCTTCTATCTAGTCTGATACCTTAATAGCTAGACCAAAGTAGCTCTTTAAATAATTTAATTAATTAATTAAATTACTTAAGTCCCTCAAAGTCATCATTTCTTAAGCATTCACAATTGTAGGGCTCTACTTCTTTTATGATAGCATAGTCTGATTGGAATTTCTTTATCATTTACAGGTATTGAAAATTAGAATTTGTTGTGAAGACTATTTATTTACTCTTCATACCTGTATTTCATCGTCAGGAAAAGATTTTAAAAGTGTAGACAGAAAGTTTGTTTAACAGAGCTAACATGTATGCCATAATGCATAGTAACTGTTCTATTCTTATCTGTGAAAGACTATAGTAGCAGCTGTGAAAAGGTGTGCCAAGTGCTGGGTAAAATTTGAATTATGCTAGACAAATGTTGGATCATTTTTTAAAGAAATATGATTTAGAAGGCAAAGCATCTGTCTCTCTGTCTGACTGACTGACTGACTGTCTGACTATCTATCTCTGGCTATCTCTCTGTCTATCATTTATATCTACCATCTAGCTAACTAGCTAGCTGGCATCAATATTGTATTGTAATTATGGTATGTAAAAACAAGAAGTGCAGACATGCAATACAGTAAAGAAATAAATGTGCTGATCTTTTGTCATCGTATTTGTCAAGCATATATGTATTCTGTATTTTAATAATATATTCTATATTTTGATAATGTTAATGGTTTTAAATGATTTTTATTAATGATATTAAGATTTTTTATGAAAAAAAATCTTATGTCGATAAATCCAGTGGGAAAGCTAAATTGAGAAAATGTGTAATGTAGCATTTGAAAATGCCTACCATCTGGCTTCAAAAATATCTGCAACAAATCATTCTAAACTAGCCTTTTTCAGATCACTTTGGTGGTGAGAGGACAGAAGAATCCTTTCCATCAATAATGTCACATTGACACAATGCAAATGCTTATCGCATTTTCCATGTTACCTGTTAGGAATATAAGTCACCTAACAGGTATTTGGGTTAGAAATATATAAACCAGGATAAACATTTTAGTACTATGTCTTTAAGGGAATGCAAGAGCATGCAATTGGGTGTGGTTTTTCAAGCAGCCATAAGATGGAGCCAGAACCCTGGGTTTTCTTAGTCTGAGTCTCAGAAGAGAGTGTGAGTGTATCTTTATTTCCTTCTGTTGGAAAGTGTTGCCGTTGCTCCATTTCTTCTAATTGACTGATATTACTGGAATTTAATGTAAGTCTGATACTGAACTGTTTTTGACACTGGACTTTGTTACTGAATTATCCCTGGATTGAAAAACTGACTGATTAACCTTTGAATGATTTTTGGATTGCTTATTTTGAACTTCGCTTAAACCTTTCTGGAAGTAAAAACCTACATTTACTGTCCAGTGTATCTGTTTACTGTGTGTGTATTATTCAAACACTATTCTCTATACATCTCCCTGTATGCGCTCATTCTCCTAATGGGGAATTACCTCAACATTACCTACTAATATTGATTTATAATTAAAAACTGGTGTCTCTTAACCTACAGCAGATGTTTCATGGTCCTTCAATAATCAACCTGATGAGTGTTACATGTAACTCAAAAAGGGCTTTAAAAAAAGCTATCCCCAAAAAAAGGATCCCAAAAAAATGAAATATATAATATTCTACAATGCTAATAATACTGTAAACAGTGGAGAAATGATTTATGGGCTAATCAGATACAGTTGAGACACAATTGTCCAGAGAGTTAGGAATATAACACTGTTTCCTGTTTGCTGGGTTTTTGTTTTTTTTTACTGTACCAAAAAGAGGCATTGGGGCTTATTGCATTTTATTACACAATGCAGAGACTGCAGTATTAGGGGTCCTACTGCCAAGGAAATTATTAGCTTTAGGAGATTGGTTCACTGTACCTAAAAGGAAGCCATTCAATTTTTTTTTTTCCTGCACATCAGTGTATTTTGTTTCTCAGAAAGAAATGATGTAGGAAAAGCCCACATAATTAATTCTTCCTCCATGTGGCTCAAAATTTTATACTTTATAAATGTTCCAGATGGTGAAATTCTTCAAATTTTAAATTTAAGTTCTTCAGTTAGTGCAAAAATGAGCAAGGGAAGAATGCTGTATCCGTTCTCAAATATGCAGAAGTGGGTTTATATGGGTTTTTTCCCCACTTCTCTTTGCTAGTTTGCCTATTTTAATGCTCTTTTTAAAGATGGGATAAGATGGGGGGCACACAAATATCTGAAGGAATGCTGTTTCTAGAGGGCAGGTGCTACAACAAAGAAGGCCTGTCCCCTGTTATTGGTAAATAGAAGAATAAACTTTTTAAGCAAATCTTGGGAAACACTTTTTGTAGAAACTAAACTGTAATGTATTGCATGTAATGTCAAAGCAGAAAAACAAAAAAACTCTTTTCCTCCTCCCATTCTTTATAGCTCCAGCTCTTTTTCAGCTGCAGATTAACCCCTTATTTAACAGTTAATCATATGAAGGTTACAATCAGCTTAAAATTATGGAGACATTCAAAGTTTGTGACTTTTGATGCAAACTAATCTGATCCCCATTTCCATAGATACAGTAAGAACCCTGCTTACTGTAGGGAAATTTATTTATTTCTATGGCTAAAATAATGTATCAAAATCCTTCCAAAGAAGGATGAGAAAATATATTTAAAAACCAATGAATCAAAGTTCTTCCACGCTCTTTCTGTATCCTTCATATGCACACACACACAAATAATTCTAAATATCTGATTCTAAATATCTGCAGATTTTTTTTTCTACACAATAACTCATTATGATTGCTCATTTAGTCTAAAGAAGTAACTGTCAGACCTAGATAATATTCTCAGTAATACTTAGTTTAATGTTGTAATCAACTTCATTGCAATTTGTGTCATTTGGAAGACACCCACAGAAATATTTTCCCCCATTACTTTCCTTCTGTTCATTTGTAAATTACTCTATTGGTAATTTAACAGTTGTATTTTGTTAACATTTATTTAATAATCTTATAGTACATTAGGGTCTTAATGGCACTGTTATGAGTCATGCTGCATCTGTGATATTGTCAAAATAGCAGGAGAAGAAAGCTCTTTTTTGTGGGGGGATTGAGGATCCATGAATCCATTAAATGTTTTCTAAGTAGATCAGTGGGCTCTAGAGTATCTATCTATGGGCTAGACAGTATTCTGGCACTGAAACATGTGGTAGAGTTATATGGAAGGAAGAAAAAAAATCATGTAATCAAATGCAAATATTACCCACAACAACCAATTAAACAGGAAAGAACAGCAACATCAAATGTACAATCTCTGCTTAATTATGTTCTGGCAATTGGACCAGTGTCAACTACACTGACCAACCAGTCCTTTGAGCATTCTGGTATTTCAAGCATAATCTGGCTAACATCTACTTTCCTATTGGTTTAGGACTTGACCTTCTGGGAAAGTGAACAATTAAGGAAAGTTATTCTTGGAAGCAAGGCAGCTCTTGGCATATGTCTGTCCCTGCTAACCGGCTGTTATGGTTAGCCATACAAAGTAAAATGGAAGGTTTGATATACCAATCTTTAATTTAAAGTGAATTGCAACTATCATGACCTTGTTCTGCATTCACTTTCTTCCTTAGGTGTCTGACATTAAAGGTCACTACAGCAAGCATCCAGAAACTGCTAATTTTTACAGTTCCAGTTTCCCAGTAAGTGAGAAGGATTTGATAAGCTTTATTTATCTCTTATAAACTGTTCCTGGAATGGATGGAACATCATCTCATACTAAGAATACCAGGCAGTTGTTTGCATAGCCTCTGCATTTTAAATATATGGGATGGAAATTATGCATGTGGTATAATAATTGGGGAGGGGGGACCCACATCCTTGATTTAGACTGATCTAGATCAACTGAATCCAAATAAATTATCAGATTTGGGGAAGCTTGAATTATTATATTAGGAACATAGTAAACTAAAAATAATTTAATTAAGAGAATTCTTCACGTGAATTATTAAAGACTCCCCTAATTGATATGGAAATAGGACAGAATGAAGTTAAGATTGGGAAAATAAACTGAGCAAAATCAAATTTGTTTTTCAAAATATTCATAAAGGGTAAGAATTCCCTTGTATCTGAGATGATGATAAGTTGCCAACCAATATTTCCTCTAATTTCTGATGTGCCTTGTATGGGGAAAAAAGGTTTTGTGTAGCTTTTCTCAAGCCAAATATATATTTCTGCAACACAGTATATGGGTAAACTGCAAATACATGAATAATGACATCTTAAAATACTTAAATATTACTTAGTATGGGAGTGCCATTTAGCATAGTTGTTAAGACATTGGGCAAGAAACCAGATGGCTGTGAATTGTAGACTTGCCTCAGGCACAACACCAATGATCTTGGGCCAGTCCCTTTCTCTCAGCCCTTGAGTGATCTTGGGCCAGTCTCTATCTTTCAGCCACAGGAAGCAAGCACTTCTGAAATTCTGAACCACTTCTGAAATCTTGCCAAGAAAACTACAGGAACTAGTCCAGGCAGCCAGCAGGAATCAAGACTGATGTGAAGGCACACACACACACACACACACACACACACACGTCAAAATATGGGGGGAGCATAATAGTATGTCATATTCATGCTTGAAAGTTGTTTCTTCAAGTCATTTTTTACTTACGCTAATTGCCCCCTACAGTTTTCTTATCAATATTTTTCAGAGTCTATTTTCTATTGCTTCCTTCCTAGGGCTTAGAGTGAGTGAAAAAGAAAGAAAAATGTAAAAAAAATGTTTTTACAAAAAGTATGTAGATAGAGACCTCCCCAACCTCAATTCTGTCCTTCTCTAGATGTATGCTGACTTTAACAATTGATTTAAACATTTTTTAAACAAAACTAATTATCATGGACCTTGTGATGTTTCGGAGGCATGGTAGTTTCTGTTGAGCTAAGGCCTCGGAAGTACTATGCTGGACTCCTCTCACAGCTGTCCTGTTTGGGGACAGGGATGTGTGTTGTGTTGTTCGGCTTCGTGTGGGGGTGGAACTATGTGGCCCCATAGTTGATCTATTTGTCTGTTTCATGTTTTTCCTCCTTTTACCTCCAGTCTATACTTTCGGGTCTGGTACTTTTGATTATTTTTGCCGGGGACACAGGCTTCCCCTCCAGTATAGTTGCGTGCATACACTGTGTCTCCTGGTGTGAATGTTCTGCACTTCCCTGTGGAGACTAGAGGGGTGTCATTTGTAAAGTTTAGATGGATTCTATCCAGGATGGATCTTAATTTCTTGTTCATGAGCATTTCTGCTGGGCTTCTGTTTGTTGCTGCACTTGGCCTTATGTGTTGGGTTAGCAACAATTTGTCGATTTTTTTCCCGCCAATCGCCGGGGCCTAATTTTGTGAGAATAGTATATAAAATTATACATTGCAATGTCCTACCTATCAATGAATGCTTCAGCTTCAACCATAACAATACAACAGCACACAATAGATACAAACTCAAGGTAAACCACACCAAACTTGATTGCAGGAAATACGACTTCAGCAACAGAGTGGTCAATGTCTGGAATACTCTACCTGACTCTGTGGTTTCTTCCCTAAACCCCAAAAACTTTAACCTTAGACTGTCTACTATTGACCTCACCCCTTTCCTAAGAGGTTTGTAGGGGGCATGCAAAAGCGCACTACTGTGCCTACCATCCCTGTCCAGTTGTTTATTTTTATTTTTTCTGATATGTATCCATTTCATGTATTCATAACTATGTTTATACTTATACCTGTTATCCTATAATCACTTGACAAAATAAATAAATAAAAAATAAAAAAACACAATAACTTTTGGAGAGAAATTAAATATTTTTGGGAGAGTGGGTGGTGGCCTGTCATGCTGTCATGGGCAAAAGACACAAGCTCCCCATCTCAGCAAGGACCTCTATCATGTGGTGCCCTCACTTAGTGTATGCCATGTCAGAAAAGATGACATTCCCTAAATACAAATTATACATTATTGCCTTGTCATTTTTAAAGAAGATGTTAACCTTTTCTCCCCAAAAGAGCCAACCACTTTTTAGAGTGAATTGAAGTTGGATACTTAGCATAGATTACGACCCACACTGTCTAGACTGCAAAATCTTCTCATTTTCATGGCTGAGATATGAGAGCATAAAAGGGATAAGAAAAAGATGAAGGACATAAACTCAAGAGGCAAATGCTTTTAGGAGAGGATGTAGTGACATGTGATTATAACATAAATTAGCTGCTGGAACCCGGGATTTAAAAGAGGTATTAATTCCTTAATTCATATTAAAACAGGATAAATCTCCCTTTTTTTCTTTTAAAGTACTGAAGATTTTATTTTAGAAGGTTTTGCCTTTTAAATGCCACCCTATGGATCTTGTGTGTGACCTCTACTCCAACAAGTTGCTTCTGAATTGAGATCTTTAATATTCCATGCAGTCTTTATTTTGATTGCAGCCAGTTTTTGAAGTAAAGCCACTTACACCTCTTTTTAAAAAAAATAATCTGTAGAGGAAGATTACTTGAGATCAACAGTATAAAAGATGGAAACATTCATAATTTCTCTCCTCATTTCTACTCATTAAAAAAAACTTATGAAAGTTAGGAAGTGAAAGGTTCAATTACAATGAGGTTTTAAAATCTGTCATATACAGTATTTGCATTCTGGCCAAGTGGCAGAGCAAGTATTTTGACTTCCTGCTCTTGGGATTCCAAAAACAATTCCTGACTGTACCTTACTTTTCAAAACATGAAAAATAAAGAGATAGTTCCATTGTCAATAAGAGATGGAAGTATTTCACAAGAAATAGGTCCACTCAATATGAAGAGGAAGAGGGAGAAAGAGTTTGTTGGATTTATAAATTAAGATAAATTAAGATTGTGCATGATTATCCATGAGTAAACTCTATTGAATTCAAATGTGGTTTCTTTAATACAAATATATTTGCATAGCATTGCATTTCACAAGTTAGGTGTGGACTAATGACTTGAGGAAAATAATTTCCAATGAGTCTCCCACTCTAACGTTGTCATTGTACAAGTCTGAAAATTCCCCTTTGTAACATATTTAAACCTTGTTCAATCTGTAAGACATTTTTTGTAGCCAAGAACATACAGTAGATTTTCCTTGGCTTCATTTTACCCTACCCAAAGACAAATGTGATTCAGTGCTAAAGTCTACCATTTTTATTTAAAAAGTAACTATGGTGGTACTTTAAAATAAAAAATTTCTTGAGTTGCAAGCCTGGGGGAAAAATCTCTTTGAGAAGAGCAGCTCAGCAAGCAAAATTAGGTTAAAGGACAGTGATGGGGAAGAGATGACCAATTATGCTTGATACAGCATGAAGTCAACTTTAAGATGTTTTAGTTTTCACCTTCCACTGGATTTTATTGTTTAAAACAGGAAATTATTGATGTTGTTGAAATTTTATACCCTCATTATTGTGCAGATTTGATCTCACAGTCTCTTTACTGATGTTTCTGCGCTGTATCAAAGAGTTGGAAGAAGCAATCCAGGACAGCCACTGCAACCTTTTGCTCAGTGCAGAATCTGAAATCATTGGGAAAATTAGATGCTCAGATTATGCTCAAACACATCTATGATAATTTGGATCCATGGATGAATAGCTCTTATAAATAAATCCACCAGCATTCAACACAAATTTCTTTCCTATAACTAGGACTATTCTTCCATTTTCTGCATTATGAGATGATCAGGAAGAGATCATCATCACCTTTTTCTTTGTGATGCTTTTTCAGATATTTGAAACGTGCTCACATACTGCTCTCTGCTTTAGTTTCTTCATAAATAGAATTCTCTCAAACACCTTTTTAAGACTGTTTTCCAGCATCCTAATATTTTTCATTGCTCATCATTGTGCAGTTTGCCTGAATATTTCTTAAAGTATTTTACTGAGAATCACTAAAATAAAGTACTGCAGTAGATCTGCAGTCCTAATGTGTTCCCTTTTCTTCATGTATCTACCAATGGATATCAAGTTATTTATGCATATTTTTGACTTTCAGAATGAATGCCTGAGGTGCAAAGGGTTGCTCTTGTTGGCATGAATTTCCTTAAAGCATTCTGAACAATGCCTTCACAGTACAGCTTCTAATTCACATGCTGGCTAGCTGGTATTTTGAGAACAATCTGACCTCAACAGAACTTGACATGCAAAGTCAATCATTGGGAAAGAACAGAAACACAGCTAGAATTGAAGATAACTTTCAGGAGAAAGTTTTGAATTTTTCAATCTCTTACCAAAAAAAGTCAACAGATATTCTTTTGAATGAAAAATAAATAAATCATATGTCCCTAATATTTATATCTTCAGAGGCAAATACTGTAACATTTGATACAAAGAGATCTTGGACAAAACAGTCTATGTATTTATAAATTTTGCAACTTACTTATTATTGACAAAACAATTCAATATTTGCTTTAACATAATGTGTTAAGTGAAAAGGATGTTGAATTTTTCTTGAAAAGGCTCACATTTTTAGCTGAAGTTGTTGTTGGTTGCACAGCAAAATTGATTTTAAAATTTCATGTTCCACTCTACCTATAAAAAAGTATGCTTGTGGGGAAATTAATTCTTTAGCAATCAATTGATTGCATATAGTTGCTGTTTTTCCAGGTACAATCCACTTCAAGCTGATTGCAAAATAAGAAAATAATACCCCTTATACATACACATTGTGTGTGCTTACAAGGCAACATTGATGTTGGAACAGCTTGGTTCTTAATTTGGATATGAAATGAATAAAAAAAGCCTCTCCTCCCCCAAAAATCCTGGGATCCAATCTCCTATAAACCTCTGGGACCAGAGGTTTAGTCTTCTGAACTGTGTTGGAGTCCATCTTCAGGGAACTTCTCCCTAGTCTTTCTGTACCTTAAATAATCATCACATGTTAAGGCCCGGTCCCACTGGCTGACGGACGCAAAACGTATGCATAAAGGACACAGCGGACGAGCAAAATTTCGGGCGGCGGGTGGCTCCATCTCGTTGTCATCCGCTCGTGACAAAGTAGCGCGCCCAAAAATTTGCATAAACAGAACAGAATTAAGAACGGAAAAGCAACAGATGTTGGGTAGTATGAGCAGGGATGTTAAACGGATGGTTCATAGGAAGGCTCTAGCGATGAAAGCGGATGGATAGGGATGACACCTCCGAAGGGGTTATGAGGATATTTGCGCAAGTGATTTGAGAATGGAATGACTGTGAATGAAGTGAATGGAAGCGCGAGTAGTGACTAGTGAATGAGGCGGCATGCATCACTTACGCCTAAAGGAAAGAAAGGGGCGATACCGTGCGGATGTATCATCGGATGCAAACCGTTCATCTGCGCAGTCCTTTCTATTTCCGTGCTACTAGACGATTTATACGACAAGGCCATGTAACCTTTTTTTCCTCCCTCTTTCCATTTCAGCTGCAGGATGGTGAGTTGTGCGAGGAGGCACCAGAGGATGTGCCAGAGAGGAAGTTACAGCTGTATTTTTAACGGTATTTAAACAGACTAGCCTCTCTTTGCCTTATATGTTGTGGATTTACATGTACACTGGTGGAAAGTTCATCACGCCATACCAAGTCTTTTTGTGCTAGACTTGAAAACTTCTGCCTATGGATGACCATCGCAGTGGACCAGAGTGCTTATGCTCTGACGAGAGGTTAAGCGTATGAAAATGTGTGCAGATGAGTACACAAACGATGCTAGTAGTCATTTTCCAAGGATGGGCAAAAGCTTTTTTTAACGTGTTAATCCTCTTCTTGCATCTGTAAGATGCAGTGCGGGAGCAGAGCGTTTACAATTATTTAGATACAATTGTTCAGAATTATCTTAGGAATAGACAATACCATTACAACTGATCAGTTTTGCACATATATATTTTTTTGTTAGAACAACATAGCCCACAGTCCATTAACATTATCAGATCATAAGAAAGGAAGATATTTTATTTTGTTACATGTTTAAACTGCTGCAACCATGCAATTCTTAGTGGTATATGAGAGAAAACTTCCACAGTACAATAGTTTACATTAGTATACCATAATACAAAATACGCAGTACTATGGTGGTAGATAAAAAAAACTCTTTTGAAAAATCTCCATTTAACATGTTTCCAAAAGGGCAAGAGGCTCAGAGCAAGCCTCCATACCAGTGGTAGACTATTTCACAACAAGGATTATTTCACAATAATGGAGAAGCATCTTCCTCAGTCTAGGTTCTCTAACATCCTGATAGTTGGGACAATCAAACAACTCACAAAAGACAGGTCAATTCAGGTTCAGGGGGGATTTATCTTAGCACCAAACCACTGCTGGTACAAAGTGCTTCCATGCTGTAAAGAGCAAAATGAAGCAGCCGCTGTTCTTCATTTCTATTCAGAAACCTTATCCAGTATTGTAGTAGCTAGCCTAGACTACAAAGCAAAATAAAGTCATATAAAATTATGCAAAAGGAAAACACACTGAAGCAGGGATGTTTGAGAGGTCATTAGATTCCAAAACAGTTATCTAAAGGGTCCATGCTACTCACAGAAGACTATATCTAAAGGGACTATGTTTTGCTTAGAAAAATAAGCCCGTGGTAAATCTTCTTATCAGCTGCAAAGTATTTGTGATACCAGAGAAATAATTCCCCATGAACACAGGAGTCCAAATTAATTTTAAGAAATACAGCACAGCTTTATTTATTACAATATGTTTATGCTACTGTTTTGGGGAAAAAACTTCCTCATGGAAATACTAAGGTACCACAGTAATTAAAAACAGAAACCATACAAAAACACATAGAAAAATACCAGTTTCAAGATGTGTTAAGACAATTGAAGCCAGATTTCTCAGCCAACCATGCGATATAGAAATTCTAGGAGTTACAGCACAAATACACCTGGAAAGGCATCAGGTAGGAAAATACAGGTTTAAGAAATTAGTGCCTCTTACCCAATTGGTATTAAAGTACTTAATATGCTATAATTTGACTTTAGATGGGATGATATGGTATTTTGACAAAAATTAACAAGAACAGAGTGAGAATTGCATTGATTCCCAAGTTAACTGGATCAATTTTCTATTTAAAATAAAAATAATGCTTAAAATATTAATTCAGAATCATTTCATACAAGATTCCCATGGTGGAAAAAGAATCAACCCTATCCAAAATTCATCTGATTTCTATGGAATACTAACAAGGAATGGGGGGGAAATGAAATAAGATGAAATTTAATGAATAAAGTGACTAACCCACAGCAGCTAGTATTGTTTGGAAATGATACTGCAATTTAGTCTTAAGCCCATGTCACACTGAACCAACGGATGCAAAGAGAATGTAAAACGGACAAAAAGCTTGCCATCCATTGGAAAACACGATGCATCCGTTGTGTACTCACTGCGTATGTCTTTCATATGCTCTATCTGTAAAACATCAGTCTACTGCTATTTCATCTGCTCAAAAAGTTTTGAGCTGCACAAAACTTTTTGAGCAGATGAAGTATCCAACGCATCCATTCTACATCCGCTACGCATACGGGGAACATCCGTTATCCGTCCGTTGTCACCGTTTATGCGCCGCTATATCCGTTAGGCATCCGCTGTGCATCCACGCAACTCAAATCCCGCTCCAGTGGAAAAACGGACACAGGGAGGAAGTGAAACGGACGCGGAACAGACACACAGCGTTAGTGCATGGACGTAGAAAGGATGAAAGCGGATGCAGCTCGGACATAAAGCATTAAAACAGAAAAAACGTTTGTATAGGGGACGTATCTTTGCATATTTAGAATGTCTGGAGGATGTCTGGGTATGTGAAAGGACACACCTAGCGGAAAACTGATATTTCTATAAAAAGGGGGTGGAAATCACCTGGATTCACTTTCAGTCCAAGCAGCCCTGCAGTGCAGACCTTTTCAGCCTTGCTCTTGCTCTTCCACATCATCCATTGATGTCCACCATGGATCATCGCCACATTCCTTTGGTAGCCGCCATCCATTCAACACCAGAACCAAGCCCTCTTTAGGCTCTTTTCACCCTTTTCTATGAGAAGAAAAGGAGGCGGCAAGAAGTGTCTGGGTCCGACGATGGATCGGGAGAAGAAGCGGAGTTTGGACTGTATGCAAGCTGATGATGGAGCTGAGGAACGAAGACCCTCGTGCATTCCAGAACTTCATGAGGATGCTGCCAGCCATGTTTGACGAAGTTGTGGAGTGTCTGAGACCCAGGTTGGACCAAGCAGAGCACCAACTTCATCCCAGCCTGGACCCTGGTTGAAGGTGGCACTGACTCTGCACCATCTGGCTCCAGGACCACATACAGAAACATGCAGTATGCCTGGAGGGTGCTACACAACACCATCAGCATTTGTGGTCAGAGAAGTGGTGGCAGGCCATACCGAAGAATACATGGAGGAGCTTCCTCCAGTGCCCCACCACTGAAGAAGGCTGGAGGAAAGTTTGCAAAAAGTGGTATCAGAGGTGGAACTTCCCCCACCCATGTTGGAGCCATAGATAGGAAGCAGTGGCCTGCAAAGCTCCAGTCAAGTCAGGGTCCACTTATTTCAAATAAAGGGCTTCTTCAGTATCATCCTCCTTGCAATGGTCAATGCTGATTACAAGTTCAAGTACATCGATGCTTCAAGGCAACGGTCAGCTTCAGATGCCCAGGTATACAAGCCAGTCACCTCAAGGAGGGGCTGGAAACGCAACCTCATCATGGCTTCCCAGATCCAGACCCCCTACCCAACGACACACAAGATGTGCCCTACTTCATCGTGGTGATGACGCCTTCTCCCTCAAGAGCCTACTCATTGAAGCCCTACCAGTTCAGATACCTCACCCGTGAAGAGAGGATCTTCAACTAACAGGCTGTCCAGGGCAAGATGGGTGGTGGAGAACGCCTTTGTTAATCCTGGCTAACAGGTTCCAGGTACTTCTCACCACCATGCAGCATCACCCACAGACTGTGAGGAGCATCGTGGAAGCTTGCCTGCAATCCTGCACAATCTCATGCGCACCCGTACCCAGTGTTGCAGAACAGGCTTGTGGACTGTCAACAAGGGAATGGGGCATGGAGCCTGGTGAAATGGAGGCAAGGGCGAAACCTGATAGACCACTTTGGATGTACCAAGCCCCAACAGAGCTTCACGTGAAGGGAAAGCAGCGCAACCTCCTGAAACGCTGGTGCAACTTCCCCAGCTGGAGCAGTGGGAGTGGCAAGACAGGATGGTAATGCTTTAATAGATGCTTCCTTGAGCCTGTCTCATAACACTGATGAATATTTGCATGTATGTTAAGTGGCCCTACAATGAATAGTCATTAATAAAGAATTTTGTTTATGTTGAAATGTGTGGATCAATGATTACATGTTTTTTGATAATAAAGGGCCATAGGTGTGGCACTTGGGAGGGTGGACCATACAGTCCCACTATGCTTGCACTGGAGGCTTATCTATCCCACGCTATACCCATCCCACAGCTATTACCCCATCCCACAGGTATCCCTGCCATCCCACAGCTATTACCCATTCCCACAGGTATCCTGCCCATCCCACAAGCATGCAAAGGCTTAACCATTTTCGAAAAAGTTTCCACCAACACTTTATTTAAGTAAAATAAATGACCCAAGTGTGTGAAGGCAAAGATAACTCTTATTAATAACAGTTAAGTAAAGTGTAGGACTTTATTTAAAAAGCAAAAGGAACCAAGAAAAGTGTCCCCAAGCAATGATAAATCAACAGGTTAACAAACTCAGTCTCTGGCAATGTTCTCAGTCCCTCTGAGGCTGTCCATGGTCTTAAGTTGTAAAGGGTCCAGGGACTGTGGAGTGGCAAGTGGCTGAGGTGCTGGTCTGAGGCGCCATTAGGTGGCCCCGAGAGGACAACAGGAGATGGTGTGTTCAGGAAGCTGTCAGAAAGCTGGCTCAGCCAGTGAGGTTGAGAAGGCCCTTCATCCAGGACCTGGGATGTCAGGCACACAGGACCGATTGACAGATGTTCTGAGGAAGGCTTGGCTTGGGGTGGAGAAAGGAGTATAGTGGGGATGTCTGATGTGCAGCTGGGCGAGGTGAGGCATCTGTGGTGGGCGAGAAAACATTGGTGGCATCGGGTGGCGTCGGTGGCATCAGTGGCATCTGTGGCGTCTGTGGCATCGGTGTATTGGTGGCATCGGTTGCCCGGGTGCCTGGACTGGGGAAGGGCTGCCTGTGCTGCTGGAACTCCTTGAAGGTGAGGGGCTGTGAAAGCCTTTGAAGGGCTGTGACATCTCTGGGGTGGAGCAGGTTCAGCTGGGCCTGAGGGGTGGTGCAGCAGCGCTGTGATCCTCTCCTTCATCACCTGGTTACTGGGGGGCTCGGGCATGTCCATGAGGGTCTGGTCACGTAGGTGAGGAAGGGCTTGTGGTTTGAGGATGGAATCTCGAAGTGTATCCAGCTGAGAGAGGAAAGATCTGCGCTGGGTCCTTGATCGGTGTCCCTGGATCTCCCAGAGGACCAAGTTGGTGGCTCTGTCCCTCCGGTGTCTGCCTTTGCCTGCCTGCTTTCTGTGGAGGTGGAGCTGGGGGGGGGGGTGGGGTGGTCCCCTGCTGGTCGCTGCTTTCTTCTTGCTCCGTGTGTGTGAAGAGAATCCTCCACATCCTCCGGCATAGGGTGTGCAGCTGTCGGGGGGGGTCTCTGTCACAGGGTGCTCTGTGGACAACTGCCCGACACAGTCGCTGTCTCCTGGCAGAAAGAAACTGGCTTTCTGTGGGCTCCTGAGAGTGAGGGTAGACAGAGCGCCTGCTTCCTTGGTGCAGACCTACCCTCGCAGGAAGCTGCACTTTGCCATGAACATAGCTTTCCCAGCCGGTGAGCTTGACCGCAGCCTGGCCAGACTTCTCTTCAGGTGCAGCTTCCCGTAGTAGGTTTGCATATGCTTTCCACCACCCAAGGAGGATATCAGCAATGTAGCCCAGGCTCTGTGCCTTCTGTCTCCAAGCCGCTGCTTCCGCTTGTGTGCTCTATACAGCCTGTGGCCCTTCCTCCACATGTACTTGTTCTCCCTCAGCCACTCCAGCACCTCCTCCCATGCTCCTCTGCGATGGAGTACTGGCTTCCTCTCTCCTTCTCCTTGCCTGCCTCTTCCTCCCTCTGTCAGGGCCTTCATCATCAGGGGCTTTCAGGGCTTTGGGGCTGGTCCACCACAGCAGCAGCAGGAGAACCAGTAGGAGAAGCAGCAGGAGAAGCAAGCACCAGCAGCAGCAGAAGAAGCAGCAGCAGCAGAGTCAGCACCAGGGGGTGCGATGGTGGATCTATCCCTCCTTGCCAGGGCTAGCAGAAGATGGCACAGGCGTTCCTCTTCTTTCCCCGTGGTCTCTTGATGAAGATGTGTCTGGCAGCAGGGTCTTTCTCTGAATGCTGGCCTTGTGTGAGATGCCTCCTTTTATATCCGTGGGGGCTGACACAATGCATCCTCCCCGCACGTGCAAGTTAATGCTCTGCATCTTGCTACGCATCCGCTCTGCATCTGCTACGCATCTGCTATGCATCTGCGTCATCCGCTACGTATCCTCCTTTCATCCGCTACGCATCCGCTCTGCATCCGCTTCATCCGCTTATGCAATCCACTTCTTTCCGCTATGCGTCCACTTTGCTATGCTCAACCCGGAAGCCCTGCGGATGTGTCATCCACATGCCATCTGCTTTCAATCCGCTAGGCTTCCGTTTGAGCATCCTGTTTAACATCCGCGATACATCTCCCCCCGTCTGTTCTTTTCTGTTCTCTTTATGCCAAATTTTTTGCCCTTTTTGAGAAGCGGATAGAACGGATGGAGAACACCCGGATTTTTGGCCGTCCGCTGTGTCCTTTTTACATACATTTTGCATCCGTCGGGCGATGTGACCTAGCCTTTAACGGAGAGGGACGTTTTTCTGTAAGCAACACCAGAATGTTTCCTTCCTGCCTTCCTTTCAGGATTAGGCCAGTAATTTCTTCTAACAAGCGGTTCTCCGAACTGCTTAGAATGTTAACAACCGGTTCTAGAGAATAGGTGCAAACCGTAGAATCCCACTCCTGGCTACACCCACAAATAGTTGTCATCTAACTGGAAATAAAATTCAAAGCTGGGAAATAGTTTACAGAAATCTACTTTGTGGGTATGGATAAAGTGCTGCAGGACCTATTTGGAAAATAGAAGAGACTTTTCATCATTTGTTATTTATGCTGCATTCACCCTTTTTCAAGAGGGTGAAAAAGAAAATGAGCTATAATATCTAGGGACAACCTGTTGTCTTGAATTTCAATTCTAATTCTGAGTTATCTTATTTTGCAGTTTTAAAATAGTAAAGTCATTACATTACTGTAGCAAATTATGTCAGTTCTGTATCATCTCAGCTCATTAAGTGTCATATCATATGATTGATACTTCCTGACCACTTCTCCTTGGACTTTGGTCTTTGGAAGTAGATAATTTTAACTATCAGAAAATTTGACAAATTTTGACAAATTTACATTATTTTGGCTGATTTAGAAAGAAACTGTCAAGGCCATTATTCAAGGACATATAATAATACTGACTATCCTAATCATAGCCATCCAATTTCTGTGTTAGCGAATATTTATATTCTCTAGGTTTCTATTAATGGTCAGCTTTAGCATATTATTTGTAGCATGTTCTCTCTCAAGTCTCAATTAGTAGGCTCTCAGTACTTGAAGTAATTAACTCAGTTTGAACAACACAAATAAAGGAGGACAACCAAGTTAGATTATTGTGCTTAAAGTTGTCTGCCTCCTAAATTGCCATTTCAATTTGTCTTAATGCAATTTTAAAACAAATGAATGGTAAAATAAATAAAGATAAGGCAGCGCTTACAGTTGTCAGGTATTTTGTTACTGAATCCTTGTTTTCTTATTTTTCTAGGTTTAAATTTATGCTTTGAAATACTTTCCCTTAAGTACAGTATATTCCTTTCTGCTCACGTTCAGATCTTGATTTTAAAAGATCTCTTACAATTTGAAAAAAAATGCCAACAATGTTAAAAAAAAAACTCAGCCAGAATTGTCCCAGAACCACTGTGAATTGTTACAAATAATAAGAATGTAATGTCTTTTATAGCTTGAATAAAAAAGCCATTTGCCAAAGAAGTTTCAATAGAACAGCACTAAAAGGAACGAAGTTGTATGCATAATTAATATGATTACATTAAATTATTTCTTATGCAGTAATACTTATATTTTCATGTAAAATGAAGCTATACTAATCCTAACTATACCTATTACAGTGTTATGGCCAGCTGCATTTCTTGACATGATTAACCCACATAACTCAGTTCAATTTTAATTCCCTTTAAAGAGAATTGAGGTTATACAGTAAAACTGTTTGAAGGTCAAAGCAAAACCTATTCGACTGAACAATTCACTAAGAATGTCTAGAAATGACTATTTTATCATGTTTTCATGATAATATGCAACATTTTAGCTGTTATGGAACACTATGACCAAGAAGCTGGCAAGTCTTGAGAAGATCAGACCACATAACAAAAGAACTGCATTGCCTGTGCTAGTTGCCAGCACATTTAATAACCCAGGTCTACTAGCTGTTTCTGTTCTGAGATTTTCATATATGAAACAGATTTAGGACTTAAATTTAAGTTATTTTAAATTACTGACTGTGTTTCAAATTTTATTTTGATATTTTATTGAATATGAGGAGGCGTCCTGACAGCTTTGAGCAGCAGACTATATTTTAAAAAGCAGACAAATATTTTAACTTAAGTCATATAATGCCAAAGTTGTTCCAACATAAAGACAAGATCATGCTGGAAGAAGCTGTGGGAAGTCAGAGGGCCAGAGCCTGGAGGTATTTCTCCATCATGGTCATTCCTTTGGAATGACCTGTGAAAAGTGTGTTGGTCTCAATTCTAACTATGGAAACTTGTGAAAATGGGGCTTTCCTGGAGGGCTTGAGAGCTTTTGCCTGATGGAATGTATGTCCATGAATTTTTGGCAGCAGGTTTTGCATTTTTAATGTCTCTTGTTATTTATTGTTTTTCATGTTGTGACTCTCTGAAAGTCTGCATAAATATATGTACATCAATACATTTGTCTGCAGTTGGAAATAAATATTCTCTAAGAGTTTTATATTTTTCTGTTTCAGTGACTCCAGATAAGTTATTGATAATATCTTCTCAAATGTTAGGTAAGATCAATTTTAATCTAATGGAACATTAGGATTGGATTTTTTAAAAAAAAAAAACCTTTGTCATTGTGCTGCGATACAGAGGACAAAAGCCAAAAAATAAGTAAGCTTAAAACATTACTTAAATATAAGGGGTGTGAAATTCGTGTGAATTCACAAATGTTGAATCAAGCCTTTGCAGAAGTATGTATCAGCATTTCTACTATCTTCAAAATATAAATTGTATTGCAATACAATGTCATTATATATCTTTATAGGATTTTATGCTAATAATATGACAGTGGTAAGCAATAAAACAAGGCTAATATTCAGTGTTCTAAATTAAGTCAGATCAATTTAGAATATCAAGTCAATGTTATTATTCAAACTAATTAGTTCAAAACAGATTCAAATTGATTTGAATATTTTCTGTGCATATTCATATGTATTTTAATGTTCTAAATCAAACTGAATTAAATTAAATCTTTCAATCCCTGGGTCAATTCAAAGGTACCTATAGATCATATCCATTGTTTGAATAAACTGGAACATAAAAATTGAATATTAAAACTGTACAAATTGATTCAAGTGTCCAAATCAAATCAGAACTGATTGACATACTTCTGGTGAATAATTCATAGGTGCCCAATTTTTCAGTTTGCTATAATCAAAGTGATTCACTCTGTAAACCTATCCTATTTATAGCTTAAGGATCCTAGATATATCTTAAGGACAAGAACTTCCTAAATAGTCTTTTCTTATTCTATATTATTGTAAACTTTTATTCATTAAACATGTCTCAGTCAACTGAACATTTAAAAATGTATCTGATGGTTGATTTGGATTGCTGCCAGCATCCTAGGTATTGATCAATATCTTCTGAAAATGTATGATGTTCCCAGCAGTACAGTCTTTTGCAGCTCTGCTGGTACTATAGCAGGAAGTTGCAACTTCTTGATGTATTTTGCAAAATTATTGGACATGGTAACCCGATGACAATGGGTATCGCTGTTCCATATTTCAACCATAATCATATAGTTTCAATGGCCAGGTTGTGATATTTGGGGATTGTTTCCAGTTCTTTTTCTTCGACTCAGGCATCTCCTGATATAGCGATATCAATAAATTGTACATTTCAGTTTTTGACGACTGTGATAACTGACATGTTGTGATTTTTCTAGTTATTATTATTGTTATTATTGTTATTGTTATTATTTGCTTTATTCACTAACCATGAAACTCAGTCAGCTGAACATTCAAAAATGCATCACAAATACCATTGACTGATGCTAATGGTTGATATGGATTGCTGCCAGTGTCCTAGGTATCAACCAAGTACCTTCTTAAGATATACAGTCTTCCGAATACCACAGTTTTTTGTAATTCCGCTGAAGTTATTACAGGAAGATGCAATTTCTTGATGTATTTTATAAATTCTTGGTGCCAAGTGTTTCATCCATAATCATGTAATTTCAATGGCCAGGTCATGGTATTTTGTGATTTTTTTCCCATTCTTTTTCTTTGACTATGGCATTTCCTGGTACCGCAATATCAATAAATTGTACATTTCTGTTTTCGACAAATATAATATTTGCCGTGCTCTGTTCCAAATGAAGATCTATCTGTATTTAGAAGTCCCACCTTCTCATTTTCGATAACCTTTTCCACTTTATGTTCCCATGACTTTTCGGATACAGGTAAGTAATATTTTTTACATAATGACCAATGGATTAATTTAGCAACTCGGTTGTGTCTAGTTTTGTAATCAGTTTGTTAAATTTTGCTCCATTCACATATTAAATATGAAGCAGTTTCAACTTTGTCGTTGCAAAGTCAGCAGTTTGGATTGGCAATCGATTTTTGTATCTTTGCTCTTATGGCATTAGTTTGTAGTGCTTGTTCTTGAGCAACGAGTATTAAACCTTCCATTTCTTTCTTGAGGGTTCCCATCTTAAGCCATGCCTATGTCAAGTTGTCATCACATTTTCCTTCAATGTTTTTCAAATGCTGTCCATACAAAGCTTTGGTTTTCCATTTATTTAATCTATCATCTAGCTGTATTTCATTATTATTATTGAGATGTTTTGAACAAAGTCTATTTTTTGGTTCACACAGAGATTCAAGGGATATTTTACAGCAGGGATGTCCATCTTGATTTCATTGAGGGCCACATCCGGGTTGTGTTTCATCTCAGGAAGCTGTGGGTGGTGGTTGGGGTGTGTGGCCAGAGTGGACATGGCCAGCTCGACCTCAGACGTTGAGACTCCATTTTTTACCACAATGACCTCCTCAGGCCTCCATTTTCACTGGCAGAGGGCTGCAGGAGGCTGTTGAGGCTGGAAACAGAGTCCAGGTGGGCCTTGCACAGCCCTCTTGAGCTCCATTTTCACTGGCAGGACTGCAGGCTGGTCCTTCACTATTTCCAAGGTGGCCCTACAGGCCAGATCTAAATACCCTATGGGTCAGATTCAGCCCCTGGGACTTGAGTTTGATATCTCTGTTTTAGACGGTTACTAAATATTATTTTATTTTACTGAGCTTGCAATCATAGTTAAATGTTAGTTGTGTACACCTCTGTAAATCTCTGTGTTCTTCTTACAAATTAGGTTGTATATCATTAAAAATGAAATAGACATGTTAATATTTCTCTCTTTAAGATTATTTTATTTATAAATTCACTCATTCTGTCTCCGTAGTCATAGAATGTCAGGGTTGGAATGTTCCTCAAAGGTCATCTATTCCAATCACTTGACCAGTGCTTGAATCTTCGACTACAACATCTCCAACAAAAGATCTTTTGGCTTCTGTTTTCGCACATTTATTGAACAAAAGTACACCAACTCTCAAGTAGATTAATCCATTCTTGAATAGATGTTACCATAACAAAAATTTTCCTAATGTCTATGCAAAAGGTATCTCCTTGTAATTTAACCTCAATTCTAGTATGAATTCTACATTGGATCCTTTCAGAAACTTGAAAATGACTATCACAGCTCCATTCATTCTTCTCTTGTTCAGGCTAAACATATCCATTGTTTTCCATTGTAAGATTTTCTCTGCAAGACTCTTACCACCTTGTTTGCTGTTCTCTGGAAAACTCAAGTATTTTAATGCCCTTCCAAAATTGCAGTGTTTGGAACAGAGTGCATTCAATTCTGTATTAGGTATGATCTGATCAATAGCAAATAGAGAAGAATGATTATTTTTGATATTAATTTATGTTTATGCTACCCAATAAAGTCCCTCTTTAATCATTCAGTATCTACCTTTGATTTTTCTTTTAACCCAAATGTAGGATTTCACATATGTCTCTATTGAAGTTCATCTTGCTAGTTTCTGCCCATTGAGAACCAGCTTTTCAAGATCCATCTGAATCACAATGCTCTTCTAATAAAGCCATATTTTTGTCAATTACAGATTTGATAAACATATTTTCCAATCCCTTGTCCAAATCATTTATCAATATGTTGAACAGCATAGAACCAGAACATAGCCATGAATTTCCTTCCAAGCTCGAGGCAGGCTGTTGTTGTGTATTCATTGGGTACAATTGTTTGGCAGCTCTGTATGGATCTAACAATAACATATGTCCAGCATATATTTTGCCATTTTCTTAGAAGTTCATATCAAATGCACTGCCAAAATCAAAATCAATATCCACCACAATCCTATGATCGATTAAACTGGTCACTTTGTCAGAAAGAAACAAAACTGCTTGGCCAGAACATTCTAAATGAACCCAAGTTGGCCCTTCCAAAACAATACATTATTTTTCTAAAATTTTACAAAACAATTGTTTAACAATATGTTCAAAGTTTTCCCCAATATTGATATAAAGCTGGTCTGTTATCTTTTTTTTCCCTTTTCTGGACCTTCTGGCATTATGCCCTACCTTCATAATGTCTGAAAAATCAAAGGAAAGAAGCTCCAAATTAATACTTACAAGCTGCTTCAAAATGCAATTGAACTAGTTCTTGGATGCAATTGAAATAGTCTTGGGGACAAACTTGTTCAAGGTAACCAAATGCTTGCTAAACATTTCTTTCTTTCCTTTCACTGTCTCTGATCTGCTTAGTCTATTTGAACACAGTCCCCCTTTGGGGGGAAGATCAAATCAAAGTAAATGTTGGGGAAATCTAGTTTCTCTCTACACCTATCCTATCAAATTCTCCTTGTGGTGGGCTCATTCTTTTTTTTTTTCTACTTTTATTTTTGACTTAGCCCCAAAAGTTATTTTTGTTGTTTTTTAGTTTCATCTCCAAACCTATGTATCCTTTGCACTTTGCCTTTGTAGTTTTCTTTCTTTTTTTCTTTTTGTAGTATACATCTTTGAGGTTTATAACAATCTTTCATTTCATATGCATGTCCCTTTAAGCTTGTATCTCAGCTCAAAACTTCATATGCATCCACAGTGGTTTCCTAAGTTGTCCCCCTTTCTTGGAATGATATGCTAGTATGCATCCATTATCTTATTTTGAGAAGTTTCCAATCCTGTTGCATTTTTTTTCTTTTTGACACCAGCATTTCTGGCCATTGATCCCACCTTATTATTTCTCTATGCTTGTTGAAGCATAAAAGCATTGGCTCTCCTAAAATCTCATGAGCATGACTAAATGTGCTTTCCTTTTCTCTAACATCTTGTGTCCCAAGGCAGGGTCTTTTTTCCACTGCTTTTACTTCTCTTTCCTGTCGATTAGGATCAAAGCTAGAAGAGACCCATCCCCTATATCTCCTCTTGAATGTTTTGTTTTTAAATGAAACATTCTCTGTAGGAGCACTGAAGAATTTTAGAGACCTTTCAGTCTCTGAAACATTTCAGGTTTTCGAAATGGAGCCCAGATAATTACACGTGGACATATGAATAATGAAAAATACCCTTTCTATTACTGTTATATATTCTGAATATGTTAATGAGTTGCTATCATTTTGTCTTCTAATATTTTTAATTTAACCACAGATTAAATTAATAAACATTAAGACTACTGAATATGATCCATTCCCTTTTTTGTGCATAACTCATAGTTCTCTGTAGGTTTCTGATCTTTGATGATTCATAATACTGGATTAGAAGTTTGATGTATATTATGTCCTATAGAAGCCTCTGTGATCCAAATCCATGCCTAGAAGTTATCCACATTCTGGGAATAAATCATTATTACAATGAATGATTTTGGAATGGCTGAATGAGAAATATGAACAAATCTTATTCTAGATACTGGTGAATAGTTCATGCACAGGCTGCATTAAGGACTCCATACATTTTTTCGAAGATGCTCTTCTATATGAAGTTATAATCCTTTAAATTTTCAGACTGATCTTTTACTAATAATAAGTCATTTTCCTTTGTACACCAGAACTATTGATGAATAAAGTATGGCATAGGAAGACGATAAAATTGATAAGTATGAATATGTACAGATGAACAAAAAACAGAACAGAACAACAGAGCTGGAATGGACCTTGGAAGTCAGCTTGTCTAACCCCCTGCTCAGGCAGGAACCCAATACCATTTCAGACAAATGGCTGCTCTATCTCTTCTTTAAAACCTCCAGTGATGGAGCACTCACAACTTCTGAAGGCAAGCTGTTCCACTGTTTAATTGTTCTCAAATTTCCTGTTCTCAGGAAATTTCTCTTTAGTTCTAAGCTGGATCTCTCCTTAGTTTCCAACCATTGCTTTTTGTCCTGCTTTAGAGAATATATTTTCCCCCTCTTCTTTGTGGTAGCCCCTTAGATATCAGAACACTGCTATCAAAAGAGGCAACTGTCTGTGTGCATTATTCATAAATATGATATAAATTCTTGTCTGCTGATTACCCCTTAAAACTCTTATTCCTAGAGAGAAAAACAGTAAGGCAGCATTGCAATTACTTGTCCATAAATGCACCATAATAACCACTCTCTCTATGCAGATCTTTAAAATTTGTATGTTTTCAAAGAATCGTGGCAAAAGAAGCTTATCCCAGGTTCACAATAGTCAAAGCCCTGTAAGTATATATTTAAGAGGAAAGTGCTTGGTATTTCTCTTATACAAAGGCTTCATGCAATCGCACCCACTGGCTGATTAATTATTCCATTCTTCTCTGATGAAAAAGGAAGTTGTTACACAGCCAGAAATCACCCAGGTAGCATATGGATTAGAAAACTGCATCATTACCTTTCCTGCACAGTCAATAACACTAGGATACATCATCCTCAAACTGTTTCTTTCACAGAGGAGAAAAGAGGTGGGATCACTTAGTGTCTTATTTTCCATCTCTATTTTGCTACTGTTGTCACATAAAAGGGTAAAAACTGTAATAAGCAAAGATCCCTCCCTTTGGAGTTGTCTACATTAATTGCCCACAGTATTGTTTCTAGTCACTGCAAAAATCTGTCCCTTTTCATCTATACAGTGTATATATAATATATTATATATTATACTATACTATTATACTATAATATATTATACTATATAATATACAGTGTTAATATTAAGTTTTCTGTCCTTTTATCTCCTGCTGGTTGTTACCTCCATCTCTTTCTCTCCCTGCCTTTTGCCCCATTTTTCCAGTTAACTTTTTCTTTTACTAAATAAACATCAACCAATATTTTTGCAATCAGAAGTGAGTGGCATGTGTATACTTGCTCTGATTTGGATACAAGGATTGACTGGGAATATATTGGGTGCAAACTAAACTGGAAATTACCCACAGTAATTTCCCAACAAATAGGAGGCAACCTCTGTATCCTTTCTCCTGCCAATTATCCAATGTAGTAAACCAAGCCTGCCCTAAATTGTATTTCGTACTTCTAGTACTAGATCTGTATTATGCCAGCTGCTCTCCTCACAGTAATAGGCTCTGGAGGTAGATGATCGGTTTAATAACCTAGCCAGCACTGCAGTTTTGAGTGGCTGGGCAATGCTATTGAAGTTAAAACTGCCTTAAAAGAAAATGCTATTTATATCAAAAACAATAAATGGAACTCTGTGACTGCCTCTGGTGCCAGAGGTGAAATGAAGATATTGTTTCAGGTTTGTTCTGAAGATAAAAATGAACAACAGGGTCACTCATAAAAATATTATTATAACTTAAAGAAATCACCTATAAAATGTTATCTTTAAAGGGTACATTAACCAATGATGGATGGACCCATTTAAATTTTATGATAAAATGTAAAAATAAAAACCACCAAGAATTTGTGCTTAGTGGCCTCTATGCACCATTTGCTTGGATGAAAATACCATTATTTAAGGTTTATAAGATTCCCTAGCAACCCAAGGAATGGCACTAGACTCAGAAACATTTTTGTTCTGCCATTTTCAGCACTTTGCTAAAGGAATAATTCTCATTACATTCAAAAGAATTTACTCCTGATAAACAATATATCATAATTGCAATTAGTTTATCTCAAAAATCTCATCTTTTTAACAACTTTTCCAATGAAAAATACTCAGACTGAAAAAAACTCTCCTGAAATATTTGGCTAACTTTATCAATTAGTTGATAAACATTGTCCTATTAATATTTCATGAATGTATTCCATTAGTCTTAAAATCTTGTCTTAAATTCCAGCACCCAAATTCCAGAATGTAATGCTAATTCCATAATTACCCAAACTCATACAGTCATCATTCTAGAATCTGGTTCTCCTTTTTTCCTCTGTGTGTGTGCATGCCTGCATGTACGCATGCACATGCCTGCATGTAAGCATGCACCTGCCTGCATGTATGCATGCACATGCCTGCATGTATGCATGCACATGCCTGCATGTATGCATGCACNNNGCATGCACCTGCCTGCATGTATGCATGCACATGCCTGCATGTATGCATGCACATGCCTGCATGTATGCATGCATGTGGATAAGGGGAAAATAGAAAACATGCAGAATGAAAAGCACATTCTCCAAAACCATAAACCTGTTTGGCTCTACTGTGACAATATGACACAAAGCATCCAAATGTATTCCATTCAGCTGGCTGGAATTTATTTATTTTTTCTACACTTGATTGTGCCAGAATGCTTTAATGAGGAGATTACTAATTTTTATTCTTTTGTTCCCTGCACAGCCAAACAGTTAATTTTGTTGAGCTATAATAATCTTCCCTCCTTTCCTCTTATGTAAATTGTTCCAATTTCCTTTCTCAGCTGTAATTATGAAATTGGTTTTCAGGATGGTCAGGCAGGGGCATAGTGCAAGTTTTTCAACTGTGGCATTCTACTTTCTTCCGAGAAATGTACTATAATCAGCATTACCATTTTTTTAAGAGCTGCCAAAGGAATAATGCTGCAGAAAAGCCGAGCTGCTCACCCTAAGAATTAAGGAACATATATGCCCCCTTCAGGAATTCTTCCAGACTTGAGTGAAGGAAATTTACAAAATATGTAACTTTACAAAGGCATATTTGATCTTGGCCCTTCAGTCCCCAGTTCTGCACATTAAAACACTGAACTTCACCTTTATTTGCTTAAACATAATGTTCTTAATACAATTAAGGTCCTAGCATTATTATGGTGTGTGATGCTACAAACTATTCTATTTGCAATCATTCATGATTCAACTGTATAACCAAAATTATGTAAAGATTACAGTGAATGGTTGAGTAATAAGGGGGTTTAATGAAAATAGATGCATTAAGCAGGATAGTCTACTGACTTTTCTTATTTTCAGATTTATGCTGCCAAATAAAATCTGATTGAATGATAATAATCAGAGATTTCAATTAAAAACAAGGAAGAAAACAAGATTTATCTGCTGATGCTGTTTTTTCCCCTTGCAAAGACAGACAATTCTCTGAAAGTAAATTTGTGTATGTTTTTTATTCTTGTGTAGGCCTTCAGATAAATTTGCAAACATTAGAATGCTTGGTTTTCATTTTTCAAGATGTAAAAGAAAAAGAGAAAGATAATTACATACTTTTATAACTTTGGGCCAGTCTCACTCTCTCAGGCCAACTACCTTACAACATTGTTGTTGTGAACAATATAGGAGGAAGAAGGTATGTGGGATCTGTTGGAGTTATTTGTAAAAAATAATAATAAAGGCACGGTCACAGAAACATTGTCAACCAAGAGAATTTTATATTTGATTTGAGAAAATCTACCTAAAGTTATCTCTAAGCTTTTAAAATTAAATATTCCCCATTGATTAAAAAAAACGATAAAGCCTTAGTAATTTAAATTTGTCATGATTGGGGAGTAGCTATAATTAATACAAATATATACTTCAACTATTGTTAACTGATATTTCAGGATTTAATTGTAAATTTTAGCAAAACTAAGTACATTATTAAAAAAGGGGAAGGGAATTATGGCTCAAGAAGAACACTATTGTTATATAAGCAGGGCAGGGTAGGAGTCTTAACAAGTTGTGTTTAGTTATGTGAGTTTATTTGTAACAATCCAGCCCAGGGCATTCTCAAAAATTAATCTTACAAAATGTGGCAATGCTGGCCTCAAAGAGTTAAATAGCTCCCCTGAAAGATTTGGAAGAATGATATCTCTGGATGACAATGTATGAATAGCATGTAACTCATCAATTTTTTCATATGTACATCTGCCAGAATTTGGGAAGTTAACCTTAAAATGATTCACAGGTGACATTTGATCCTCAACAGAATATAGTATATTGCTAAAGGAAGAGTAATCTTTGTTGGAGGAAAATGTCTTGGAGAGGTACCTATTTTCATTGACAGTGGCAATATTCAATCATACAAAAGTTTCTGGGTAGCATTTTTAAGATGTGCAATAGAATTATTGAAAAAGAGGCAACCAGGACTCTTAAATTAGCCTTATTGTCAGTTCCTGGTGATTTACATATAGAGTAGTCAGATAAAGAATTACTAAGTTTTGCCACCAATCAAGTTATAGCCTACTTATGGAAGAATTAAGTAGGATACTTTATCAACGGTGTAAAAAGGTTAGAATCTAGCCTTGGCTTCACATTTAACTGGTTGGAGGAAAGTAGAAATATTAATTATAATGACAGGTTTTCTTTAAGACAGTCTGTTTTAGTTTTTTTTTTATCATTAGAGGTTGAGAGTATCTAATCTTTTATGATCCACAATGATTTGGGGGCAGATTTGTCTAATACAGACATTTTTGTTAACTGTAATTATTAGCTTTTTATATGGTTCTTAGTATGGTAAAATATTTTCTGTTTTTATTACATTTATGAACGTTGTATTATTCTATTGTCTATTCTTCTTCCATTTTTGTCATTTGCATGTGTACAGTATTTACTATGGTGTTAATTATATCTGTTTATAATATACATTGTTAAAAAAAGAACTTTAAACAATGAGGTCTGTTTATTCCAATCCTGGAGCAATATGTATCCTTCCTTGAGCTCCTGAACAAAAGACAGGAAGGACATAAATCAAATCATCAATCAATCAATCAATCATCATTATTGTATCTCCAATGGTGTGAGCTACAATTTTTCTGCAATATTTCAGCAGGGGCACCAAGATATTTTAAAAGGGATCTATAAACTTCCCCCCTCACACAGACATGTCCCTGAAAATAATTGAATTGTGTAGCAGTTCTTAATGAAAATTATGTTAATAAGTATTTGGGCAGAAGGATACTCGATGTGAAACAAAAAAAAAATGTGCATACTTTTGGTTGACAGATACCTGCCTTAATAATGAAGTATAAGAAATACAGTATATGGTTCAAATGTCAATGTTAGTGAACTGAATATGAGCCATCAGTGTGGTACAACTGCAAAGAAGGCAAATATACTTCTCGGTTGAAACAACATTCTGTACATTTTATGTCTACATAAATTCTATGTGATGTCCCGGGGGTGTAGCACAAAGACAACACAGTCAAATAAGCAATAAGAGTCCCCTTTTTATCTCCAACTTTGCCCCCAGTGTCCAGGTTACCTTCAGCTGGAGAAAAAAACTCACCCAAGAACAGCCTTTAACTGTAGAAATTTCAGTCCAAAACAAGGTACATAAAAACTGTAACTAAAAATCCAAATAAAACCAAGCTGAAGTAATTAGCTTGACAGGGCAGGAAATGGAATTTCAGACTTGAAAGCACGGCAAAACTTTTATACACTGTGTTTCCAGCTGCAGCTAATGAAGGGAATCAGAGCCCTTTCCTCCCCCATAAGCCATGCAACTCACATTGGTCCCTTTCCCATTCCTCACTGCGTGCCTGAGGATGAAGGCTTGGGGGTGGGCCTGGGTTTTCCTCTGAATTCCCTCTCCCTTGCTCTACCTGTTCCCTGCTCTGCCCAGCCAGACTTTGCCCTTCCCCAGTTTCTTCCACAGCCGACGAAGCCACATTCCCACTCCCTGTCAGCTGTTCGGCTTCCCCCTTCGAGTCAGATTCCGACAGGGGTATGTCATTCTATTCTGTTTTGTTTAGTCCCCATCTTGAATACTGTTTTAGTTCTAGGGACTCTATTCTAAAATTAAGAAATAGTAAAGGAGGTTCTGAGAAGAGCAATGAGGAACAACAGAAATTGAAAACTATGTCCTAGAAGAGATTGAAAAAGACATGTTTAGCCTTGAATAAATATGACTAAGAAATACATATCTGAAAAGAATGCGAAGAAGTAAGTTTTGACCTGTTTCTTCTCATTCCACATTGCCAAACATGGAATAATAGATTATTATAGAAAGGTTGTTTCCTATTTTTTTTTCAAAAATAATATTTACACTGTGGAACCAATTACTTGGGTTAGTGGTGGGGGCCCCTTCATTGGCTGTATTTAATTGGAAGATGCTTCCATTTGGCTTCCCAGGGTAAGAGTCGGTGAGACTGAAATAGCCTAAACAGCTTTCCAACTATATTACTCTAGGATTCTATATAAGCTAAAATGCCAGGTTTTATTCATTCCCTTCCACGTTAGATGCACTGAAGATTATCAGTGCATTCCCTGCCATTAAACCATATTGTTGTTAGAAGTTAATAAACATTAAGAATGGATCCTGGAAACTTAGATCTGATTTTTAAAGATTGGTTTAGGATTTGCTATTTCACAAAAAAGTCATATCTCCCTCGATAGCTTTCTGTGGCTTACTAGAAACTTATATAGAACCAGTGGCTATTTTCTATTGATTTTGTTCATCTTTAGTACAACAAATAATTAACTACTGATTTTCAAATCCAAGGATTATTTTGCTTTACAGTTCTTTTAGAACTGTTTTGTGTTATAAATCTTACTGCATTCTACTAAACACTAACATTTGGTACCACTTTACCTGTCTTGCCTGCTCACTTTTAAAGTAATTATCAGAATGTAGTTATTTTCTTGTGTCTCTTAGAATCCCTTGAGGATGGATCCAAAATTGTCTTTAAATATTGCTTCAGGAGAACGTTAATATTTTAGAACGAAGATATAATGGCATGCTAACCCATATCATAAACATTTGTATTTTATTTCTTCACCTGGACAACTACAGGATTAAATTGAATTTTAGATAATAGTAGTTTATTTTTAGGATTAACAATATCCCTAGCAAATAGTTTTCTTTGTCAGCAATATTTTAGCAATCATCAAACAAAAATCTATATTATCGACTGAACAAGAAGTATTTTTCATTTCCTATATTATATTTTAGAGAAAAAACTCAGTTTTAAAGATGCTATTATTTGACTTGTACAATTTCCCTCACAGTGAGTTTTCTCTCCTTGTATATAGATTTTTGTTTACCAATAAAAGAAATAATTCCAATTTTAATGCATATTATTTGCATTGCAGTTTTTAAATGTATCTGCAAGAGAATTTCTTTTCTTAACAAGAATTAAATAACTATCCAGTGTTCCTTCAGAGACCTACAAGGCTGCAACATACACAACTGCAAGAGCTAAAGTAATATAACAATACTACAGCTATTAGCTAGGATAAAAACATGAGCATATAAGTAATGATTTGTCTTTACAATTTCATACATATATTTAGTTTTCAAAAGGCAAATGTCCAGCAAACCAAATTATGTTCATACAGTAACTGGATAAGATAGTTTTATTTTTTTCTCTCCTGCTGCTCACTATTACCTGCATGCATGTGTTTAAAATTCACTCCATACATACTGACATGTTTGTTAATATTATATTCAATTATCAAGTAATTCTTATTTTAGCCTATTCTGAGATTGGCAGGTTGTACATCAAAATCTGCTAACTCACAGGCAGCAATTCATTTGAGGATTACTTCTACCTACTCCTATCATCTTTATATAAGACTCTGTCTATACTTTTTTTAAACTAAACTGTTTTTTCTTTAACTGATCATGATTCAGGTACCAGATAGGAGCTGAGAAATGTTGATGTTCCTCAGTGACCTCAGGGGAACAACTGATCACCTGTTTCTTTCCATATCTTTGATCCTGATCAGCTAGATGAAGGTTACTATTTCAGTTCAATCTCTTCAAGAATAAATAAAGACTTCCAAGAGGTTGCCCATATAAAGACAAAGGGAGAAAATTCCCTCTGTGGGAATAATGTTCATCCATCTGTCCTCCCTTACAACTCACTTATTTTAAATAATAATTTGGTTTATGCCATCTATTGCTCTTTGTATCTTTTTGGGAGGGGGAAAGTGCTTTCTTCATTGTTTAACATCTGTTCCTTATGAGTGATATATTTTATGCTTCACATCTGTTCCTATGCAAAAGAGGACACTTGATCTGGAATGCTTTGAATAGAAGCCAACCATTGTCAACATATTTATTAGGTCAACAGTGTTGTCAATGTACCTGTTAAAGCTTACCTGTTAAAGCTTACCTGTTAAAGCTTACCTGTTAAAGTTTATGAATTTTGCCATCCTTTGATTGCTAACCACATTAAAAATATGGTTCTGTGAATACATTCTATGTCACATAGATAGAAACAGATAGCACACATAGAAACAGAAAATATTTACAAACTTAAATAAATATTGGTTCCTTATTTATCCTCCTCCCTCCTTTATTTCATATTTTCCTTAGTAGGTTTGGAAATCCTTGCCATCCAACTTTTTTTGTTTCATCTAAGCCATTTGGGGATAAGAAAAATACCCTGGGAAGCAATGATCTGGTCAACCTTTATAATATAATTCAAGACTATAAAAACTGGAGGGCATACAACCATAGAATGTAAAGCCTCAAATGGACCATAGCCTAAATACTTGCTTTATAGACAATTTGATTTGTAATAGCTTTAATATTATTCTTGCTGGATTGTAGAGCTCAAGGATAACTGTTGAAGTAATTTCCCATAAGGAGAATGAGTGCACACAGGGAGATGTAGTGAAAGTGATGAGGAATAACACACAACCAGCACACAGATACACTGTACAGTAATATGTAGGTTTTTACTTCCAGGAAACAGTTAAGCAAAGTCCAACAAGCAGCCCAAGTCATACAGGTTAAAGCAGTTAGTTTTCAGTCCAGGGATAATCCAAATATCAAAGTCCAGCATCATAACAGTAACAGACTTACAGCAATCCAAGAAGAACGACAATCAGCAACAGTAAATAGGGACAAATCCAGGAACCAAAAAACAGCGAACAGAACATCAACCAACTAGCAACTATCAACAACAGGACTAAACAACTCAGGTTTCTGGCTCTATCTTATGGCCATTTGTGGAACCACACCCAATTACAATTTTAGCATTCCCTTAAAGAGACAGTATTAAATGTCTACCCTGGTTTATATATTTCC
>BHFT01024631.1:0-21729 GCA_004320025.1 Laticauda laticaudata
AAGGAAGGAAGGAAGGAAGGAAGGAAGGAAGGAAGGAAGGAAGGAAGGGAGAGAATACCCATTCCTAAGAGGTCTGTGAGGAGCATGCATGTGCACCATTGTGCCTACCATCCCTGTCCCATTGTCCCCATTTGTTCATATCTACTTCCCGTATTCTTACTCATGTTTATACTTATACCTATCATCTTGTAAGTGACTGACAAATCAAATAAATAAATTAAATAAATAAAACAAATATACTGGTGCAGACGTGGCCATCCTCTTGCAGTAGAAGAAATCTCCCACCGCAGAGACAGGAGTAGATTAAAATAGAGTTCAGCTCCCCTGCCAGGTCTCTGCAGCACAAGTCATACAACGGGGAAAAAGAAAGATAACGGATAGGTAGTATTTTAAGGCATATTAACCCAATTACAAGTGTATTTTGACAATTGTAGCTCCAGCATTTATCACACCGCATTTATTAGACCTCTGAGCTAGGTTATGTCAAATGAAACACTGTGAAACTGCAGCATTTCATTAAATTGCTGCTGGAGCAGCGTATTCAATCCTGATCCTCTTCAACCGGCGATTTTATCAAAATCTTTGGAAATTGAAGCAATCACTAAAAGGTGTCAGGAAATTAAAATGTTCTGTCTCAGTGAAACAGATACACTCCTTGTAACATATATCAGCCAGTTCCCTCCTCCTCCTCCTCTCTCTCTCTCTCTTTCTCGTTCTCTCTCTTTTTTAAAGATGCATTACTATGCAGGGGAAAGCCATCAAATACTGCAGGTGGAGGGAACTCCAGAATTATCCGGCGGCTGCCATTTTTCATACTCGTGAGCCACAGAGAGTTTCTCCTGCCACCCGTGTTTTCTCTGAGCCTAGGGAAAAAAAATTACTGCTGAAAAACAATATGTTATTGGCCAAGTGTGATTAGGCGCACAAGGAATTTGTCTCTGGTGCATAAGCTCTCAGTGTACATGCAAAACAATAATGTAATAATAATCATAATAACAAAGGATAACGATCATAATAATGACAACAGTAAGAGAACTGCGGGACAGGTGAGAAGGATAATAGTAACACAGCCCTACTACACAGGTAAATATCCTTAGATATAAGACGCTATTCTGGGGATTAGAGGTTCAGCAGAGTGATGGCACGAGGGACAAAATTGTATCTGTGTCTAGTTGTTTTATTTATTATTTTAGTTTGTCAAGCGTGTATGGGAAAGCAAGTTTATGTATGAACATAACATATAAACATATAAGTATAAGGAGCCTCTGTGGCGCAGTGGTTAGAGTGCAGTACTGCAGGCTACATCTGCTGACTACAGGCGGCCTACAATTTGGCAGTTCGAATCCCACCAGGCTCAAGGTTGACTCAGCTTTCCATCCTTCTGAGGTGGGTAAAATGAGGACCCAGATTGTACGGGTCCAGAGGCTGACCCTATAAACCGTTTCGAGAAGGCTGTTTATAAAGCACTATAAAGCAGTATATAAGCCTAAGTGCTATTGCTATAAGCAGGTAAGAGTATAAACATAGTAAACGAGTATGAATATATTAGATTAGATTCAATTTTATTGTCATTGCCATGGATACAGGCAATGAAATGCAGTTAGTACCCAACCAGAAGTGCAAACAACACTAAAATATAAATATATGTATGCAGATATGCAAGGCATCTGTGAATATGTCAATGGAAAACACAACAAAATGTATGTACACAAGCACACAAAGATAAGTCTGACTGCACATATATGAACATATACAACTGTAGAAAATGTTTATGGACACGTGGAATATAAGTACAAATGCACAGAGAATTATACAAAATACATCATATATAATAATAATAATAATAATAATAATAATAATAATAATAATAATAATAATAATAATAATAATAATAAATGGGAGCAGAAGGACAGGGACCATAGGCACGCTGGAGTGCTTATGCACGCCCCCTTACAGTCCTCTTAGGAATGGGGTGAGGTCCACGGGAGACAGTTTGAGGTTAAACTTTTGGAGGTTTGAGGATGTAACAACAGGGACAGGTAATGAGTTCCAGGCATTGACCTCCCTTGTTGGTTGTATTTTCTGCAATTGAGTTTGGAACGGTTTACTCTGAGTTTGTACCTATTGTTTGCCTGTGTGTTATTGCAGTTGAAGCTGAAGTAGTCATTGACAGGTAGCACGTTGTAGCAGACAGTTTTGTGTACTAAGCTTAGGTGGCATAGTTCTAGGTTGTCCAGATCCAATATTTCGAGCCTGATGGTATCAAGTATTCTATTGTGAGCATTTTGGCATGCAATGCCCTATAGCAGCATCCTGAGGGGAGGAATTGAAACGGTTCATGTCCAGGATGTGTGGGGTCTGTGTTTTTTTTTCCCCCAGCCCTCTTTCTGACCCACACAATATATGGGTCATCAATGGAAGGCAGACTGGCTGCAATTGTTTTTTTCTGCAGCCCTAACTCTCCATTGGAGTCTGTGCCTGTCCTGTTTGGTTACCTGTAAGGTAACGATCTGTTTACAGATCTGTAAATTGATTGCAAAGTAACATAATCAGGCAACATTTTGCAGTGTGGGTCCCTTTTAGATTTCATGGGCATTTGTGTGATCAAGAAGAGACAAAAAAGAATCTTTTGACTTGTAAACATTTTTTTAAAGCAAGAAACGATGTCTGGCTAAACCATCTGTAGGTTGATTTCTATCTCCATTCATTCAGTTTGCTGGGATGCAGTGACTTATTCAGAGTTCTATGGGCACCGAAAAAGTTCGTGACTTATGACCAGTCCTCATTCTTAAGATTACCACAGCATCCCCATGGTTACATGATCAAAATTTGGATGCTTGGCAACCAGCAAGTATTTATGATGGAAAATACAGCAAAGATTGGAGAATGTTAAGAAGACAGAAGACAGTTTTATTACATCAGACACTGGGTCGCCCACAGAGTGCAACTGAAACAAAGAACAGGACAGAAGGAATGAAAAATGGAATAGAATAGAATAGAAAATTGAATAGCATAGAACATGGAATAGAATAGAATATGGAGTAGAATATACTAGAATAGAATAGAATAAGGAATAGAATACAATAGAATAGAATAGGAGAATAAGAGAATAGAATAGAATTAGAAAGGAATGAATAGAATAGAATAAAATAGAATAGAATAGAATATGGAATAGACTACAATGCAGAGTAGAGTAGAGTGGAGTAGCTTTATTGGCCAAGTGTGATTGGGCACACAAAGAATTTGTTTCCGGTGCAGAAGCTCCCAGTAGAAACACAAGCCACAAACTGATAAATCATAACTGATAAGATAAATCATAAGACAGAACCAACAAAGAGATAGTCATAAGATACCAAGAGGACAAATCCAGAACACAGTCCAGAAATCCAGAACAAAAGAAAAAAAAAGATATGAACATATTGCCAGATAAGTTAAATAACAAACAATTAAAAAGGCCCAATTTGGTTCGGTCTTTAAGGCATCAGGCTGGAGAAAAGCAAGTCCAGAGAGACCCTGGCCAACGACTTCTGGGAAACCTTGCGGAGAAAACCACGGGGGGGGGGGGACCCTACAGGGCCGATCTGCCCTACAATGCTGTGCATTTGAAGCCTCGATTCTTGGTTTTGCTTCCTTTTCTTCATTCTCCTCTGCAACATAACCTGAGGCTGCCAAGAAACTCTTCCATGGCAGGGAGTGGGGTCTGTGCAAAATGCAGGGCTGGCCAGCAGCTTATGGGGAGAAACTGTTTGCTATTACAACTCCTTCTTTAAATGCATTCCCCCCCCCACACACACACAAAGACCCCCCTCCCTCCCTGATTATTCCCCTGTTTTTAATTCCTATGAACTGGTGCAGTGGCCCCCCCTGGTCCTGTCACTCCAGAAAAGCTGGGTTGCATTGATTTAATTACTCCGGGCTGAATGGATGTCGTCCAACTTAGAACAGCTACTTAAAATGTAATTCAGTCCAGCGATGCATAAAAATGGCAGAGTGATAAGAGTAACGGAGAAGGCCCGCTGGAGAAATAAGGCCCCCACGTCACAGCCGGCTCCATCGGAAGCCCGGAGCCCCGGAGGATCCTCCTGGGCCAAGCCTTCCTGCCAGGGGAACTTTTAGAGAGGGAGACTCTGGCGCATGATGCCTCCATGTGCTGGGACGGAGGGGGACCTCGCTCGTCTTCTGCCAGCCAGTCCAAAAGGCTGGGCTTTCTCACTGCTTCCCACATACTGCTGGGGCACATAGGTGACAGCTTAAGAGAACAACCCTTCCTTCCCTCCCTCCTTCCATCCTTCCCTCTCTCCCTTTTCCTTCCTTCCTCCCTCCTTCCTTCTCTCCCTTTTCCTTCCTTCCTTCCTTCCTCCCTTCCCTTCCCTTCCCTTTCTTCCTTTTTCCTTTCCCTCCCTCCCAGCTGGGCTACTTTTTGCCAATCACCAGAAGACAGTGAGTTCTAGTCCTGCCTTAACTATGAAAGACAGCTGTGACTTTGTTCCAATCACCAGGATCCTGGGAGTTCTAGCCCTACCTTAGGCAGGAAAACCAGCTTGGGGACTCTGAGCTAGTCCCTCCCTCCCTCCCTCCCTCTCTCTCTCAGCCCAACCCACCTCACAGGGTTGTTGTTGTGGGGAAAACAGGAGGAAGAAAGCTTTTCAGGTCCTCACACCACCTTGGGTTACTTATGAAACCCATTGGAGGAGGGACATGCAGATGCCTGCCAGGGAAAAGGGCCCCCCGGGCGAGGGCAGCTCCCCTTCCTGCCCTTCCCCTCTTCTGTCCCTGCAGGAGGGCTGCTCTGACCCCTCCCCGCCAGACAATGCCCCCCCAGGCCTCCCTCTTCTACTTGTGGGTGTATCAGGGGGGCTTTTGCCACCCGGGGGTCAAGAGTTATTCTCCCTCGCCTTTTGTGTTCTAAATTTAATTGTTCCAGTCCCTTCCCCCCCCCCTTAAAGAGATCAGTAAAAACTGTTAATTTGATCAATACTTAATTTTTTCAACCCAAGCTCTTTTCTTCTGCTGACTGGTGATAAGCAGTCAGAGGGGCAGCGGGACAAGTAAATTGTCAGGAATTTTTCCGCTCTCTTCAGGCCATTCCACCACTTAGAGTGATGTAATTTATACCCCGGGAGTCGCTCCGCAATTACCCTGTCTATTGCTGTCGACAGTATCTCGCTATCTTTAAATGAATCCAGCTTCAGTCGGCCGGCCAAATGATGCCATCCCTCATGCTGCAGTCCTAAAGAGATAAGTTCTTTAAAGAGGAGACCATTTATCAGGGGGTACAAGAAGAACACTTACAAGCCTGCTTCTTTGTTTAGCTCCTTGGGCAGCCCTCTTCGGATCCCTAACCCTTATTGATCGGCTGGGAGGAGGAGGAGGAGGAGAAAGAGTAGGGGGAGAAGGAAGAGAAGGAGAAGAAGGCGGAAGGGGGAGAAGGAAGAAGGGAGGAGGAGGAGAAGGAAGAAGAAGAAGAAGAAGAGGAGGAGGAGGAGAAGGAAGAAGGAAGAAGGAGAAGAGGAGGAGGAGGAGGAGATCATCATCATCAACATCATCATCATCCTGGGAATCTGGGGAATTGGAGTGGAGCAAGCCCTACTGGCCGGGAAAAAGTCAGGAATGGTCCAGAAAGGTCTTCTTTCCTCAAGGGGCGGAAAGAAGGATATCAGAAAGACCCCCAAATTCTGGAGACTGGGCCTTGTTCCGAGTGTAGATTTTGTTGACATTTTTGGCATCTGAGTTGATCATTTCTTCATCAACATCTTTCGTTAACAATCCCATCATCCCTTGTGGGGTGGAGTCTGGGTAACTGAATTGGAGCTGAGTGTTTACTGGCCGGATACCCTTCCTGTCACCAATGCAGAATTATATTCAGCGGTTATATACTCATTGTGCCCAGAGAGAGAAATATCTGCCTCTGCCTGGGATTGAACTCACAGCCTCCTGATTGTGAGGCCAGAGCTCCACCTCTGGTCCACTGCACCACTCTCTAATCTTTTCTTCAGATGGGCTTTGAAATTTATTCATTCATTTATCCATTGATTGATTCATTGATTCATTCATTCATCCGTATCTTTTATTTGCCACCCATCTCGTATCCAACAAATACGAGATTATTTATAGTCTTTATGTATAGTGTATACATTATGTATACATTTATGCTGTTCAGCTTCCTTCGGGTATTATCCCACGTCATTGTAGTTGTGCTTTTAAAGTTGTAGCAACGTTTTGGCAGAATCTCATCTGCCATCATCAGGCTTCTGTATGGAGTTTGTCTCAATACATTATGGATACATTATGTAGTGCGTAATGGCACTATAGATTTCCTCCTCCCTCCTATTAGTGCAGCTCACACTGTCCCATGAAATGCCATTATATTGTTATGAGAAAATGTCTTTGGGTTTTTTAACCACCTGCAGAAGTGTCCTTGGCTCCCACAGCTCGACTGCTTGAAGCCTCACCCTTCCCTCCTCTCTGGGTCTTTGGCAAGCTGAGAAGCGATAACGGTTGCAACAGCACAAGTGCACTTCGACCTTGACTGTAGTGTTGTTACACTTTTCTTTGAGGCTGCTTGAAATGTTATCACCCCCATTTCTATTGTTTGAAGTATCTTTTATTTCATCCAAGAATGTTAGGCACGGTTTCAGCTGACTTTCTTCCTAACAACCATCATCTGAATCTGTTTATATAAGGACTGTACCTGCTTACTCATTTGTTCTATTCAATTTCAGTACCCCAAAATTCTTTGTAAAATTGCTTTGTGTAGCTTATATATATCCCCAAGTAGTCATTTATTTTATTTTTAAGGATTTGCTTATAATCTTTTAAAATGATTCAATCACCAAGGTCTGTGAATAGATTCTAATTATGCTTTTAACCAGAGGGAATGGACAATCATTTGTCTGAAATGGCTTAGGGTTTCCTGCTTGAGTGGTTAGTTGCATTAGTCCAGGGGTTGCCAACTTTTTGGACCTCAAGGACCACCCAACTCATCATTTTAAATCCTGCAGACCAAAGACCCTGGGAAAATCCCCCCCAAAGCCTGCAGGAAAATCCCCCCCTCTTTTTTCCTACCGACTGATCATTCTTTACTTGGGATTGCAGGATACCGTCTCCAGCTCCGTTCTCAGGGGGACAGAGAGAGGAGAGACTTTTGGCTTCTTGCAAGGAAAGCAGCAGAAGCAGCAGAAGTCTTTCTTTCTCTCCCCCAAACTCCACCAGAAATGAGTCTTTGCAGCCTCTTGGAGCAGGAGGCCTTGCAGGGTCCCAAAGGCTCATTTCTGGCAGAGTTTGAGGGAGAGAAAGAAATACTTTTGCTGCTTTCCTTGCGTGCAGCCAAAAGCAGAAGAAGAAAGAAGCAGCCCAGTGGCCAGGCTAGGCATGTGGGGTGAATGGGGCAAGTTCCCCCCTCCACCCTTTCCCCCCTCCCCTCACTACCTTGTGTTGTTCGCAGTGCAAGCGACGCAAGCCTTGTCTTCCCATGGGCCATGTGGGGTGGCACAGCCTTGTGTTCCCGCGCAGCCTGGATTAATTGCTTTGGGGGGGGGCATTTCTCGCAGACCACCAGTGGTCCCGGCCCACTGGTTGGCGATCGCTGGACTAGATGACCTCCAAAGTCCCTCCCAGCTCCGTTAATCTGATATAAAAGAAAAGAATTCATCAAGCTCAGCTCTGATGAATTTCTATAGTTTAAATACAGGTAGTCCTTGACTTATAATAGTTGGTTTAATGACTGTTCAAAGTTATAACGGCACTCAGAAAAATCGACTTATGACCATTTTTTACACTTTTAAGACCGTTGCAGTGGTCATGTGATCAGAGTTTGGGTGCTTGGCAACTGACTCATTTATGACCACCTGACAAGCGAAGTCAGATTCACTGAACAGTCGTGTTACTAATTTAACAACTGCAGTGATTCACTTAACAACTCTGGCAAGAAAGGTCATAAAATGGGGCAAAATTCACTTAACAGATGTCTTGCTTAGCAACAAAAAAATTGGGCTCAATTGTGTTTGTAAGTCGAGGACTGCCTGTAGCCTCTTGCTGTGTGAGCTCTCACAAAAGCCATTACAGGTTCTTGTACTTGATCTTAACTGTGGCCTTATTTCTTCCTGAAGTATTGAATAGTGTGTGGTGGACAAAGTTATTTTGATATCAGACTGGGACAAGTGTAATAAGGTTCTTAATCTCTTCCTGGCCTGCCTGCCTACCCAGTCTGCTTTTCTCCTTGTAGGTCATTTGGAGAACCTTGCTTGTCTTAGCTGTTCCTCCATGAGGCTAATAAAAGACTTGTAAGTATGACTCTTTGCCAAACTGTTACGAGTGACCTGCTTACTTTGACAGGTTATGGAAGGGAGGAAGCTTCTGAAAACTACCCCGTCTGATAACAGCTAGTATATACACGTTTGTAGCAAATAACTATAAAGACTGAAATGAAAGACTTCGAGGTGCGACTTGAAGTTTAGCCTTTCATTAGGAGGTGATGATTGTGTGGTTTTACCTTTTTACAGTATCAAAATAGGCCTTTCTCTTTAATTTCTTCTCCATTTCGGTTCAGTTACAACTTTCCATATTCATCCGATTTTGTTTCCTCCCTTCCCAATGGAGCCTTCTTTGTTCCTATCTCATTCGTCTCCCATTATTTCTGTTTTATTGCTTGTGTTGGATATTGCGTTGGATATTGAATGGGATATGCCTATGTTGGCAATGTTTGTTTTAAAGATGGAAGAGATTCTTTATTTTATAGGTAGTACAGCTTGGTCAGTAGTTCTTAATTATGGGATTTTGCTTTGACTTTGATGGAATACAACTTCTGGCAAGTTTGTTTGGAGATGCATACTTTATATGTGCTCACATAGATGATGTGTGAGATGTGTCCACATTTATTCCAGAGGGAGGAATTCTGTAGGATTGGTCTCAGCTGGATTTCGATTTCACCTTAGGTTGATAAAGTAGTCACTGCACAGGATTTTGCTTATCTTTTCCTAAGGGGTGTGGACATATTTGGGGTAAATAAAATACCTGTCTTAAGATTGTTGTTCTATTTTGGCTTAGAACAGACAGGCTTAAATTTGAACAATAAAATTGTTACCATTTTAAGTATTTCTTAGTGTGAAGTGCAAAGCAAGAATCAGAATAATTTTGAAATGTGCTTCCAAAAGTCCAATCCAGAAAAGAAACAGCAAACCAGTTTTGCCATCACATCCACAAAAAATGAAAGTGTGGGCCTCTATATCTTTACAATTTCAGACTTTCATCATCTTACCCACATGGCCTACAGAGTTATTGGTGGCCTAAAGGATTATTGGTGCTTTATCCAGTAGTATCCAAGAGTTGACAAGCTGATTTTCCCTCTCTGAGGTTAGGAAGGATGGAAATAATTATCACTTGTTTGGAAGATTATAGAATTATAGGGAAGAGAATTTACAGAAAACTGTGTTTATTTTCAGTAGAAAATGTTTATTATGCTGCTTATACCATCTTTATCATAAGATAAATTCAATATATAGAAGTTCATATCAGATGTTTATGACAAACTACAGCAAGCTAAAATTAAAAGGTATTAAAGCGATTATTCTGTAAGATGTATGCATCTTCATTTTCCGAGTGTGTGTTTAAGAACATTTAAAAAGTTTGTTCAAAGAAAAAAACTAATTTCAAATAAGTCGTTGGAGATACTCTGGTTTATGAATGGTTAAGATCATTGTATCTTAAGTGTACACATAAGTTCACATAGTTGTGAGAATAGTTGACTATCACAGAACACTATGTTTTTTTCTAATAGAGGAGAAGGATGTCCATAGAACATAGAAATCTATTAGGCTTCTTTCATGCAAATTATCTGCCTACTAGCTAGGAGTAGGTGGAAATTTTAATGGTGAAGTAATAGACTTCTGCATACAAAAAATTTAAAAATGGGTGCAATATAAATGCACATATTTATATGCTGTCTTTCTGCCCATACATCAAACATAAGCCACCTAATTATTTAATGAAATGAATTGTGCATAAATTATATGATGATTTCCCCCTCCAAGCTCTCACCACAGCCAGTACAAAAAGGCCATTTACAGTTCTGGGTGGTTGTGCCTTTGAATTGTTTCACAGAGTCAGTGAAGGTCTTTGCGTTTATTTTTCTGCATGGCCGCAAAGGCCATACAGGTAGTCCTCGACTTGCGACCACATTTGAGCCCAAAATTTCTGTTGTTTAGTGAGACATTTGTTCAGTGAGTTTTGCCCCATTTTACAACCTTTCGTGCCACAGTCGTTAATTGAATTGCAGTTAAGTTAGTAACATGGTTGTTAAGTGAATCTGGCTTCCCACCTTGACTTTGTTTGTCAGAAGGTCATAAAAAGGGACCATGCAACCCTGGGACGTTGCGACCATCGTAAATCTGAACCAGTTGCCAAGCGGCTGAATTTTGACCATGTGACCATGGGGATGCTGCAAAGGCCATGACTGTGAAAAATGGTCATGTCATCTTTTCCAGAGTTGTCACTTTGAAGGGTCACTAAACGAACTGCTATAAGCCAAGGACTCCCTGTTCCTGGTCTCCTCCTCCCTATTTATCTCTCTCTCTCCCGCTGATTCTCACCAGCAGAGCAGCAGCCATGCCTGCCCACAGCGCTCTGTTAAAAACAACAACAACAACAACAACAACAAGCCCAGCCCTAAAATTATTGTTTTGTTTTCCTTTAGCCTCCTAAGAGGCAGTTATAGGTTGGTGGGAAATCCCAGAAATGTTCTTCCAAGAGACAAGACCAAATGCCAGGAAAGAGTTGAGTCACGCATCAAAGAACCAGTGAGGAGATGGCAACTCTCTCGCCCGCTGAGGAGCAGCAGCAGCAGCGCTAAAGGGGCTCTGCTTAACCCCCGTGCTCTCTTTGCTCCACTCGGGGTGGTCTCTAGGCTGCCCAGGGTCCTCTGGGGTCTCTGCTGTTTCTTCCATTGCCTGCATGACTCCAGCCGCTGCTCTTTTCTGGATGGAAAATGTTTGCTGCTGCTGCTGCTGCTCAGAAATTGGGGTTGCCCCCCTTCTCTCCCCCTTTTGATAACCCCCTGAGCAGACAAGCCCAGTCAACCCCAGCCTCCCTCTGGTCCCGGCTATCCCGGCTATCTCTGCTCCTTCACCCCAGGCCCCTGTTTCAGCCAGACACAAGAGGCTGTCATTGTGACCACCCCTGACTGGGGCATCTCCTTTCTTCCCGAGGGATCCTGCTCCTACAGCCCTGGGCCCAAGTTAGCCTGAATCCCTGACAATTACACAAAGTAGAAGTTCCCTTTTCCAGCTCTGTGCAGAGGAGGTTTCACCTCCCAGACTAGCCTTATAGGTAGGGGATTCCTTGTGGGTGTCCTATCTTAAGTATAGCTTAAGTAACTCGAGTTAAGCAGCCTGACTAGATCCAGTTTGGTCTAGTGGTTGAGGTGCCAGGCTATAAAGTGTGAGGCTGTGAGTTCAAATCCCGCCTTCGGCATGAAAGCTGGCTGGGAGACTGGGCCAGTTCTTCTCTCTCTCTGCCCAACCCGCCTCAGAGGGTTGTTGTTGTGGGAAAAATAGGAGGAAGATATTTTGGTTCCTTTGTTCTTGAACTCAAATGTAGCAGCTAAGGTGCCATTTGCTGAGGTAGTAACCTGTAATTTCTAGTTTCCGTGGGACTTTCTCATCAGACCCTTTTTCTTCAGGATTTTGGTGTAGCCTCTTGCTTTGCTGCTTGAATGTTGAAGCAGTAAACTCAGAATTTTCCCTTTTTGGTTCTCCATTTTTTTCTGTTGTCATAGTGCTTTGTCTTTTCACAGACTCAGTTGTGTAGCAGCAGTGTGTATGCTTAGGAACATCTAATGAGATACATGCTTTGTATGAATGAATCATAGACGGAGGCCACCAAGTCCAGTCAATAGATTGCAAGGTGAAAATGTAAACTGAGGCACCCTCAACAGTTGACTCTGCAACTTCTGCCTGAAGGCTTCCTTCACCTCTCCAGCCAAGTCCTTAATACCTGTGTTGAATAGTACTTCTCTCAGGACTGAAACCTGTGATACCCTCTCTCCAAGTTTGATGAGGGACCACTGACTGGCGCTCTTTGACAAAGATTTTGGGGTCAGCTATGTATCCGCTTATTTTGGAGCCCACAGTAAACCAGCTTGCCGGCCAGAATGTCATGGAGATGATCTGCAAAGAGCCCCATCCATTCTGTTTTCCCCAGGATGCAGCTCTCCTAGTGAGGAAAGGGAAGCTTCTCAAACATACAGTTGCTTTTGATGGGCCCACTTAATTTATGGTCACTGTAGAAATAAATGGGATGAAAAGTATAACGTGCGCTATGATTAAAATCTGCCTTTTCTCTCTTACAGGCCTGCCCGTTTTAAATATTGCACTAACATCTCACCTTACGTTTATTGTACAAAAGACAGCGACGCTTGGACGAAAGGGCCAGAAAAAAGGCAGGGGGCGGCCCTGAGAGCGTTTGACTCTCGGTGGCCCTCTCCCAACAGAGGCCTTTCAGGGCCTTGTTGGGTTACGGTAAGGAACTGGCATTCTTCCGCGTCCAGAAGCGATGACTCTGTAATAGAGAAATCCCTGAAGTCCCTGAAAGACAAAAGCAAGAAGTTGGAAGAAGGGGGGCCCGTTTATAGTCCAGCAGTGGAAGAAACCGTTGTAAAAAAATCCATCGGGCAGAAGATTGTGGATGAGGTGAAGCATTACTACCATGGCTTTCGGTTGTTGTGGATCGATTCCAAAATTGCCGCCAGAATGCTCTGGCAGATCCTTCACGGCAGCTCCATGACCCGCCGGGAGCGCAGACAGGTAATGCTGCCCATGACTCTCCCTGGGATGGAAATTCAATATTATCTCTCCCTGGGATGGAAATTCAATATTACCAGGCCATGGCATTGACTTCAGTGTTCCTCCGGAGTTCAGTTCTGGTACCAAAGGAATGAAATACCGGAAGGAAAGAAATTAAAGAGGCGAAGAAATAATTTCACACAGAAAAAGCATTGTGTACACAAACACTGCAGAATATTTATATTCATTATCTATAAAGTACAAGATAGGAGTAGGTAGGGTGAAATGTTAAATTTAGTTAAGAAAAAGATGACCAGATCTGAATAATTCAGCAACACAGGGATTGAAATGTTACACCAACGTAAGTAGTCCTCAACTTAACCGGTCCTCGCACTTACAACCATAGAGCATCCCCATGGTCGCATGATCAACATTCATGTGCTTGGCACCTGGCGTGTATTCGCAGCGGTTGCAGCGTCCCAGGCTCATGGGAGCACCGTTTGCACCTCCCAGATAGCAGCTTCCCGACAGCAAAGGCAATGGGGAAAGCTGGATTCGGTTAATGACCACACGATCCACTTAACCATGGCCAGAAAGGTTGGGTGTGACCAGTAACCGTCTTGCTCAGCAATAGGCATCGTGGTCCCCGTTGTGTAAGTCGAGGACTATCTCTATGGATTTTATGCTATCATGCTTTTAAATGTAATAATAGACACTCATCATCTCATTTTTCTTGCAAAAGTATAAAAACCAGCCAGTGTATATATGTCAAGATTTGAAAACCGCAAAGAAAAATGTGCTTTTTAATGAAAAGTGCATCTGTGGCATGAAGATAAATGGAGCAAAATAGCACATGATTCTGACACGGCACAGAGCCTGCAATTTCTCCCTTCACACAGAAAAGCCCCTCTTACTCGGTGATGATTATAGTTCATGGTGCTGTTTGTGCCTGCTCTGCTGAGGGAGAAGCCCTTTGACTGACTCTGTGTAAAGGTTGGAGCTTCATTTGCAGTCAAGGAGAAGTTTAGGAATACCGTTTTTCTCCGTGTTGGAAGTAGGAAGGACGTGTTGCTTGGTCTGAAAAGAAATAATCTTGACAGAAGTGACCATGGGGTTTTGGGTTTTTTTAATAGTTAAAGCTCCCAAAAAGATACTGTCAATTAGCCACATGATACCTCGCTCTGTTCACGATGCCTGGAAGCAAGGCCGTGGGCTGTTTTCGTTTCCTCTCGCGATAAACCGAAGCTTGTTTCTTTTGGCAGTTCCTTCGGATCTGCGCCGACCTCTTTCGCTTGGTCCCTTTCCTGGTCTTCATCGTCGTTCCCTTCATGGAATTCTTGCTTCCCGTAGCTTTGAAGTTGTTCCCGAATATGCTTCCTTCAACATTTGAGACAAACTCTAAGAAGGTAACAGTTACACCGGGAAGTATTTGTAGAAAAGTCTGTGGAGCGGTAGTATCCCTGGTTAAAATACCTGCTGACCTGTGCACCTGAGGAGGTAGGCCTAAGTGCTCCAAAATGCCTCTGCTCGGGGGGCCACGCTGTCTGGAGACGCCTCTCTCCAATAACTATATGCACGTTTTTGTTAAATTATGCCCAATGGTCGAAGGGGTGCAACGGAATAAAGGATTGTGGAGTGTCCCTCACCTCACCTTAGACTTAAGGAAGTTGGCTTCAGAAAACCTGCATGCGAAGGGCCTTCAATCTAAATGTGAAAGAACTTAATTTTTAGCGAGAGAGCTCAGAAAATACCTTGATGGAGCAGCTGAAGAACGGCTCTTCGTTTAGATAACCATATGCAAAGCTGCAGGCTTGCATACTTAGTTGGGAATAAACTCATTTTGTTTCGTTCAGCTTGGTTTCCAATAACTGTTCCTGGGCTAGAAGAGCTGACATAAGAATGTTGCTAGATATTGTATCCCTCCGATATTTCATAGTGTCCAAAGTGGACGTAATAGGAAATTAATTTTTTAATCCCTGTCTGGAGCAGCTTTCTGTTGAAAGGCTTTTTGTTTTTCTTATCAGGAAGAGAGGTTGAAGAAAGAACTGAGAGTAAAGCTTGAGGTGGCTAAATTTCTTCAAGATACTATTGAAGAGATTGCCTTAAAAAACAAAGCAGCTAAAGGGAATGCTACGAAGGATTTCTCAACCTTCTTTCAAAAGGTATTTGAAAATTTAAATTATGTTGTTACATTTTATCACCAGGCTGCCAAGTGGACAATAATAGACACATCTGATACAATTATAGTTAATGTTTCTTAGGGTAAATCCCTGCTTTTCTGAGGAAAAAGTTCCAGCGACCGTCTTAAGACTTCATAGCGTACCGTTTCTAATTTCAGATACGCGAGACTGGTGAGAGGCCGAGCAACGAAGAGATTTTACGGTTTTCTAAACTGTTTGAGGACGAGCTGACCCTGGACAACCTCACAAGGCCCCAACTGGTTGCTCTGTGTAAACTTTTAGAACTTCAGTCAATCGGAACAAACAACTTTCTTCGCTTCCAGCTAATAATGAGACTGAGAAGCATCAAAGCAGATGATAAAGTAGGGGGGGGGGAATCTTTTTTTGTTTACGGTTTATTTAAAGAAACTGTGTTGCGGAAGAGAAAATTAATTTTAGAATCATGATGTATGTGGAGGGGAACGCCAGGCAGGGAGGGGGGCTCGAGTGGAGAAAGGTTATGAGCTATTGTTCTGAAGGAAGAGAGCTGTTTGTTATAACGGTTGTTTCTGAATATTTGGAGAATGAGCATGTGTGCGCTGTTCATCTTTCGTCCTGTCTAGCTGATAACAGAGGAAGGCATGGATAGCCTGACAGTAAAGGAGTTGCAAGCAGCCTGCCGAGCGAGGGGCATGAGAGCCCTTGGCGTCACGGAGGAGCGGTTAAAGGATCAGCTAAAGCAGGTATTTGATCCGCCCGGAGTGTCAGAAGGCTTTTGTCACAAGGCCAGAACTCCAACTGGATCCTGACGGGAGCAATTCATGCACAGAAGCACTCAGAATATTCTTCAGGAGAGAGAACGGCTCAAGAACCAGCAGAGCTCTGCGAAAATCTGCCAGGGTCCAATTCTAACTCAAGCATGAAATTTTGAACTGCAGACATGCACATAGGCCTGGTGGCACAAACGCTTTTAAGCCAGAATGGCAGAAAAAGAAAGCACCTGGCTCATTGGATGGAACACCCCAACCTTTCTGCCTCTGCTGGGGGAGGCTTGGCTTTTGCAGACATCCAGATTTTAAAGCAATAACCGAGAGAATATAGTACCCGTCTCCCTTGCTTGACAATTCCAGTCTTGACTCTCATCCTTTGACCAAATCTGGAAGGAGATTTTATCAAAGGAAGGAGTTCTGCTAATAATTTTTGGAATTTGTATCGCATCCTAAAATCTTCACCAACTCTCACTTATGAAATCTGTAAAATCACAATGGAATATTCAAGATGATGATATTCCTAGCAACTTAATACTTTTTTGGAATTTGGAACTGTGTCTGTGGAACAGCTAGATTGCCATAGTTTTTGCGACCGTGGGCTTCCTGGGTGTGTTTTCAGTACTGTTTGCATTATGTGGTATATTGTAACTGCTGATACTTTTCCAACCTCGATCTTGTGCTCTTCAAAAACCTTACTTCAAGAAGAGATGTTGCTCTGAGGCAAATTACACAGTCGTTCTATTTCAGCTTTAAATTATTGTATCTCCCATTTTGTGTGTCCCACTAGGAAAAAATATTGCCACTTAAGATCTAAAAGGCCTTCTTTTAAAGAAATAATTGCTTTCGTATGGTCTCTGCATCAAACCAAAAACTTCTGATATTTTATCTTGTTTAATTGCAGTGGCTGGACTTGCACCTGAATCAAGAAATCCCAACCTCACTGCTTATATTATCCAGAGCTCTGTACCTCCCAGAAACACTGTCTCCGGCTGACCAGCTGAAAACGACTTTGCAAATTCTCCCTGAGAATGTGGTATGTTTTGCTTTGCGTTGCCAGCCTTTTTCTACAAATTAGCGGTCTTGGAAGCAGTCAACGTGTTTGTAGCATTAGGAATTTTACCCCTTTGGGAGATATGTTGTTCTAGGTTTCACATCCCCCCCTAACCCTCTGTGTTAGAATTATTTCGTTCAGTTTGGAATAAGTTTTCACGTTCTTTCACGTTTGGTGACAAATCTGGTTGTTAAAGGCAATCTGTGTCCCCCAAAGAGCCGTTCGTGTCTCTTTTCCATGGACACTAAGACAGAGTGGATGGAAGAAGGCCGAGCTTGCTGTGATGGGTTTAGCAGAGCTGATCTCTGGGAGCTAAAAAGGTGTGATATGAATTGGTCTCTCTTCCCACGGAGATTATGTCTCACCCAGGCAGTTGGCCCAAGCTCTTGTCTGGGTGGCATCTCGGTGGTTCTCAACCTTTCCTTCACCACCCTCTAAACACCTTTTGTGGCCCCCAAGGTTCAACTCAAGGCTTAAACCTGGGCATCTTGTTCCCTGGGCAGCTTGTTGTCCTTGCCTCCAAGGCAGTTAAGTTTGTCTTAAAAGTAACAGAGTAATGTGGTTTGTTTTATTTGAACATTTGCAGCCGGAAGGGCAAATCCACCTATAGATGGGTTGCTTATCCCACTGCAGTCCAACGCAGGCAGTCCTCGACTTACAATAGTTCATTTAGTGACCGTTCAAAGTTACAGTGGCATGAAGAAAAGGGGCCTCTGACCGTTGTTCACACTGACAGCCGTGGCAGCATCCCCAAGGTGGTCACGTGATCAAAACCCAGCGGCTTGGCCACTGACTCGTACTTATGACAGTCGCCGTGTCCCGGCGTCACATGATCCCCTTTTGGGACCTTCTGGTAAGCAGAAGCAACGGGGAAGCCGGGTTCACTTAACAGTCATGTCACTAAGTTAACAACTGCAGTGATGTGCTTAACAACCGCAACAAGACAGGTCACAAAATTGGGCAGAACCAATTTCTCACTTAACAACATAAATGTTGGGCCTAATTGTGGTCGTAAGTCGAGGACTCCCTGTTCCATATCGAGATCCGCAGGGTTTTTTCTCCTGGCTATTGTCTTCCCATCTTGTTAGCTGGCTTCTCAGAGCTTCTGGCTGGTCTCTGCGGAAGGTGATGTTACCTCCCTGGGTGAAACCAGGGTTAAGTTCCCTGGGTTGCAGGCTGCAGGAACTGGCTTGTTGCTCTGCAGACAGAAGCCTTCGTATCCTCTAGGAAAGTCCCGTATCTCCGTCGGTATACATTTCATTTTTTCCCCCCGCCCTGAATTAAAAAAGGCAAAAGAGGCTCAGGTGAAAGCAGCAGAAGTGGAAGGAGAGAAGATTGACAACAAAGCCAGATTGGAAGCAACTCTTCAAGAAGAGGAAGCCATCAGGAAAGAACAGCATGAGAAAGAGCTGGAAAAGCTTTCCGAAGCGGCTGAAAAAGCCAAAGAGACTCTTCAAGCTGCGGAGAGGGTGAGTAAGTAAGGCATAAGGTTTGAGGAGGCAGTGACATGGATGCCATGCTGAGCTCTTGGAGGAATGGCAGGATATAAATCCTCCCAATGAACTAAAGGGAGGAAGCCAAGTAAGACTTTGCAGTTCTTCTTCCAAAAGCCCTCATTAAAAAGCTATGCATCCATTTCGCCATCCCAAATGTGAAATGATACTTAAGTCATACGTGTCTAATTGTTGTGTTTCCTGTGTTCCGGAAGGAGGTGGTAGTAGATCTGGATCCCTCAGCTCTGAACAAAGTCTCTCTAGATGCCACTGCTGACCGAGAACCGGCAAAAGTGACTTTAGCCCTGCAGTCAGAGGTTTTGAAAGATACGGCCCCCGTATTGGAAGGCACGAAGGTAAAAGCTTAGGTGGGCGGGAGGCGACGTCACGCTGGGAAGCTCAGCACAGACTCTGCAAGGGGGATCGGGAGGCAGTTCACGGTTGCTCCAGCCAGATGAGCTGATCCATCCAATGACAAGAGACCCAGAGAAGGTTCGGGTTGGTTGAATTCATTACCTGCTGGTTACTTAAGGCTCCAGTTCCGGTACTTAAAGTAAGGCTGGGCGGTCTTTGGCTGATGAAAATTGGGCTGCCTAAGATTTGAGTGTCAGCACTGCCGTGAAATAAAGTTGGAACACTATATTGGAAAAAGTCATCAGAAGTCAGCTTCAGTTAAGCTGCTTAAAATGAAATTGATCACAGCATTATATAGCTGCCATCTAAAAATAGGACAAAGACCATTTTATCTACTGTTGCTCAAGGAGAATAATGTTTAGTTGCTGTATACACCAACAGAGATCTCAATAGTGCTCTATGAATCTTTCAAACTCCTCAGGTCTTTTGCCATGTTACCTTCTGCAAGAATTGCTATCAAGGCGCAATTGGAAAAACTAAGGACGCAGTGAATATCAGTGTAAAATGGGCAGAACCAAAAACATGCCCAGTTGTCTCTTATCAGCCCCAGATCTCTGGAGCAGAAACATTCACAAGGGAGGGTTTTTTTGTTTTACATTTTTCCTCTAGTTGCACTCAAAGGACGGCTCCAATCAGCCAAAGCTCAAAGTCTCTGCTATGAACAGGGACTATTCTCTGTGAAAGGTACCTGGCAAGTATTAAGTTTATGTCTGGGTAAAAGGAAGTCTGGGGCTCTGCTTAAATCAATCTGACGTTCTCTATCCATACTGTGTGCTGCTTACAGGGAGTGGCCTTGCCCCCTCCTCACTCTTGAGAAAGCGGGAGGTGTAAACCCAGAGAAAGAGAACGGCCATGTCAGGGTCTCTTGCAATTCCACCATCCGTGCTGTGAGAGTAAGGCCAACTGAGTAGAAGTGGTAGGTTGGCCAGGAGTTAAGTGTATTTAACAAAACCTCTGTTGTCTCTAGTTGTATTAAGCCCATTTTGGGTTGTGAGGAGGCAGGAAGGGGGGCAATTGGTCCTTGAAGTGTTGGCCTAAGTAATCAGATTGAATTTCTGAGGAAGCAGGTAGAGAAAAGATCGAAATGTGCCCTTTATATGGGAGATGCCCACTGCTGTCTCTTTGGCTTCACATGATTTGACTGCCAAGGGTGCAGAACAGTCCCCGTTCTGCAGAATTTTACCTCTCAAAGAAGAATTTGTAAGTGGCGCTTTGTGGGCCCGAGAGAATAAACTTCCATGCGCTCTTCTGCCAGCAGTTTTCTGGGGAACGGTCCCAGGTGTTTGTTTTATAAAGGGAGCCTTGCCCCATTTTGAGCCCGTTGGTGCCTCCTGCGTGAGCCCCTTGCTCTCTCTGGAAAGAAGATGATGTTGACTTTTGCTATAATTCCTCTCTAACTGATCTTCTTTACCAGAGCCTCCAAAGCTCTTCTAGCTGTGGGACTTTGGCCGGATGGCCGAGTTAGCCACAGAATGTGGAGGGCACGGAGAGCCTGTCGGCCTGAGCAGATGGAACAGGCAGGTTTCCCAAGTAACCACCAGGAGGTTGGATGTAAACATTAAGCAGAAGTGGACAGAGAGCAGGCAGCTTCTTTGAACTGCCCAGGATTCGATAAGGGCCCCTTTATCACAGCAAACCACTGTATAATGATCAGATAACACCTTCGGACTGGTGCAGTTACAAAGAACCCGGAAAAGAGGGGCTGGGTCCAGCCTCCATTTTCCCCCAGAGAGAAATTTGTCCAGGAAACAGACTCAGATGTGATTTCTTACCAGTGGAAGCTGCGTGAAGGATCCCTCCTTTGCAGGATGCAGTAGAAAATCGGTTGGAAAGTTCTTGGCTAGAAAGTCAACAAAAGTATTGTCAAATATGAGAGCCACGTTGGTGGGGAGCCAGGCTAGGAACAGAGAGACCGTGAGTTCTCGTCCCATCTTAGGCACAAAGCCAGCTGGGTGATCTTGGCCCAGGCTCTTTCTCTCTCTCTCTCTCCGGAGGAGGAGGAGGAGGAGGAGGCCAGAGTGAACCGTTTCTAGAAAAGCCCTGCCAGGAAAACGCATTTATTCAGGCAGCCTCTGAGAATCGGACACGGTTGAAGGGGAAGGGGGAAAAAATGTCCTATCAGGCTGGTTTTGCAAACCGAACAGAGTAATTTCAGAGTTCATGTGGATTCACTTTTTCCGCTTCATTTTGTCAGCATCTCTTGGTAAAATATTTTAGCTTAAACAACACCTAGATCTGGAATACGCAGGCTCTGTGTTTTTAAAAATTCAGCAGCCTAGTTTTAATGGAAGCGTTATTCTGTTTTATATGCTGTTTTACTTCCTAAAAAGTTCACATTGATTTGGGTGTTCTTTCAGTGATACCGCTTGTGGGATTTTTTTTTTCTCCCAAGGCTCCTAAGAAATTATAAAGTGCTTATATGCTTTGTGCTTTTGTGCCTATTTCAGGCAGGGGTAAAATGGATATAATATATGTAAGCAAATAATACAATTTGTTATAACTTTTTCCTGTCTTGCACAGTGTGCTGCATCATAGCATAGCATGCCCCATAAGATAGCAAGTTTGTAACTCAGTCTGTGAAAGTTTGTAGTGCAGAAGGATGCGGGAAAGGCACGAGAAGGTAGGTGGATTTAGCCAAAGCATAAAATAAGTTTGTCAGCTATTTTGCAATTTAATGAAAAGTTCAGGTACTCTAGCTTTACCCAGATTTAAGTAATATTTGTGCATAAATAGAAAGGTTGTTAACGTTCACATGAGTATTTGCTGTTTCCACAAAAACTTGAAATGTGGATTTTGAATTTTATAAGTCAGCACTCTCCTCCTCCTCCTCCTCTTCTGGTCTTCAGTTTGCTCTGACTAAGCTGTACTCGTTGCTGTTTCTTTCCTCAGTTTCTCTTATTTATTTTATTTTTTGCTACTTTTTTTGTCCTGGGACTGCCCTGCCTGGTCTTACCCAGGAAGTTGCTCATAATCTTTGTCCGGATGATTGGCCCTGCCAGTCTCTCTGTTCATGCCAAGGGCACCTTCCAAAGCCACAGGAAGAGTCCCCCCCCCCCCCCCCCCCCC